>JBAJMU010000012.1:4771833-4803531 GCA_037952995.1 Hyposoter didymator | reverse complement strand
TTTTTTTGTTTTTTTTTTTTTTGTAAGAATAAAAAATGGGAAAATGAGCAAACGAACAGCGAAATGATGATAAATTGTTGTTCGCTGTCACCAAAGACTATTATGTTCTTACGGCCTAGGACGGGAGATTATATTGAGCTTTCCCGCTTCCACAAACAGTCTCTTCCTGCCACCACGACGTTCAATGATTTCAACGAAAAAAATTGAAGTTAAAAAAAAAAAAAGACTTGGAAATCGATGAATGGCATTTGAAACTTTTTTTCCATTGGTCGGGTTTATATATTTTTCGACCATTAATGTGTAGCAACGTCTCGGTAAATATTCACTAAAGTTACAGTTAAAATAAAACAAATAAAAAATATATGAAGAAAAAAAAAAGGAACAAAATTGATGAAACTAAAAAAAAAATGAAAAATCACCGATGCGTTGAGAGAATCGAATTTCTTTCGTAGCATCGTCGGTCGACCGCGTTGTACATGAGAGTGTAATGATACCGAAGTTTGCATCGTTGCAATTTAACGAAAAATCTATTTTTTATTTATTATTTTGATAATTAATTGACTCGTTGGAATTTTTCTCGTAAATTTACTTTTCGAATGGCGAAAAAGACTTTCTCGTTATTGTCGACAAACACTGGATGAAAATTTGGTGCGATGCTATAAAAAATCATGAGTTTTCGTTGCATTTCAACGATGCAAACTTCAACGTCCTGAATTTATGGGAATTAAGGTTCGCATCGTTGGAATGCAACGAAAAATCTATTTTTTATTCATTATTTTGATAATTAATTGTCTCGTTGGAATTTTTCTAGTAAATTTACTTTTCGAATGGCGAAAAAGACTCTCTCGTGTCGACAAAGACTGTACGAATAATTTGCTGCGATGATTTAACAAAATAATGAATATTTTCGTTGCATTTAAACGACGCAAACTTCAACATCGTGAGAGTGTGTGTATGGAGATTGCCAAAATGATTATTACATAGGGATAGTGAGACAAATGATACTGTATTTTTCACACCCTCATATTTTTCAATAAAATGAAAATAGTAAAAAAAATAAAAAATAAAAGAAAAAAAAAATAGAAATTTTTATGATGCCTCGAGCTTTATTGGACTTTAGGCACTTTCCTTGGTGCCTATATTTATGCTGGAGAAGTGATTGGACGTGGAGAGATACAGAGAGATGATCCATCGCACGAGAGCCTGAGCGATCGCGTAAGGAATTGCAAATTTCGAGTGAGTCGTCGAATTATTTTTTTCCGAATTTTCAAAGTCCTCCTCGTCGAACGAGTCTGAAGAATTTTCATCGTCAAGAATCTCAAGATGTTCCAGCGCAAATGTCTCGTCTAGATTCTCCAAGTTTGCCAACTTTTCTACAGTTTTCTCCAAGTTTCCTTCCAACCAATCCGAAGAAATGTTTTTTATCACTTGCTCTTGTAATTTTTTTTTTTCATTCTCGTCTATTTCCTCAGGCACTCGAAGGTCTATCGATTTTCTTCTCTCTATTGTCGCAATGTTTGATATCGACTTTTTTACCGATCCCTCCTCCTCCTCCTCCTTCTCCTCCTTTTTCTTCTTCGACGTTGCTTCGTCGTTCTCGGCGCTTGTTTCGTCGAGTATTTTTCCAACGTTGCTCACATTGTCCGGCTTGTGAAATACGAAATCGTACGTCGCACGCAACTTGCCAATCAATTTATCCAACGGCTTGACCTCTCGAGTTCGGTTCTTAAAATCGATCCAATCCTCCAGTGGTATTAGTCTGCTTATTTGACGTACCTCCTTACCTTGTAGACACACCTGCCACCCACCATTATCCAACCAACAATACTCATTACAAGCCACGTTCTCCTTTTATCATTTTTATTCAATTTCTCGGTTTTATTAATGTGATGGGGACTATTTTTATGGTGTCCCTTGACACACTGGGTCATTGGAACTGGAGGCTTGATTGCTGGGAGCTTATTAATTCTATTTTCGAGAAATATTTTTTCGAAAAACAGTACTGAGACTTTTTTATGATGAATAATTGACAATTTACTCTTTTTAATTGAATTTCTTTCGATCGAGGAGGATGGCGACGGTCGAAACTAAGTTTTTGTTTTCAGTTTTTTTTTTTTTTTTTACGTAGAAAATGGCTGGCGAGGCAAAGTTTATGGAAAAACGTTGTTACAAATTTAGTAAAGAACGACGTATGATAAATTCAAGATTTTTCGAGGTATTCTGTATTTTTTATGGAATAAACAAAATTTGGAAAAAATTTTACGAGCGATTTTGGTTGAAAAATTGAATAAAGCTTCTTCGATGTTTCGTAAAAGTGTGTGCAAAGTTTTAAGAGGCTTCACCATTTAGAAATCGAAATATTTAATGTTGGAAATTGCAACTTTTATGGGCTCTTGTGAGAAATTACTGAAAATTGTAATTTTTATAAATAAATATTTGATTTTTTGAATTTTTATTCTATTTTATTTGGTTCATTAAATTTTCATTCCATTTCATTTGAATTTATAAATTTTTATTCTTTTTTATTTGATTTTTTCAATTTTCATTCGATTTTATTTGATTTATTTAATTTTTATGTCGAAAATTGCAACTTTTATACGCTCTTGTGAGAAATTACTGAAAATTGTGATTTTCATAAATAAATATTCGATTTTTTGAATTTTCATTCTATTTTATTTGATTTTTACAATTTTCATTCGATTTTATTTGATTTATTTAATTTTTATGTTAAAAATTGAAACTTTTGACACACGCTCTTGTGAGAAATTACTGAAAATAGTGATTTTTATAAATAAATATCTCGACTGGTGAAACCTCGAAAAATTGCGCGAGTTATTAGACAACGTCCTTGAGTTTCTTATTGGGAAATGTAAAAATTAACAAAATTTCGATGTCGGAAAAAGTCCATGTGGGTAATAACGGTTTTTGATGATGAATTTTTATATTTTTCCATTTAATTTTATGAAAAAAATATTAAGAAATGCGTTTTTTGATTTATAGGATCGATGATGAAGCTGCTGATGATGGGCAGACCAGGTACGCGCCGGGTCAAATTGATCCGCACGTTCCAAAAGGTAAGAGAATGATTTTTCATTTTTTCCATTTCGAAAAAACGAAAGGAAATTTGTCGAATTTTGAAAAATAGTTTTTTTTCGATATTTTTATCAGGGGGGAAGATTCCAGGGGACAAGACTCCCCAGAGGCTTCGAATGTCAGTTTAGATTGATAGAAATTTCAGACAAGCACTTACGAACAAAGCGAGACAGACTCCAACGTATAATAACTTCATTTTTCTCACTGCTTATTAATTTCGCGTGTATTTACTAATTTTATAAATACGAGAAAATTGATGCGACTGTGTAGAGATCGCGAGACTGGAAAAATATAATCGAGTGTCAATATTCAGTGTGCTCTGCTGCTTTTTATATATTTCCATTCGTTGGACTGATGACTAAATTGTTTCGACGACCCCTTTATAGTCGGCTAAGGTCTCTATGCAAGCAATGACTCTCCCGAAACGTGAGTTTGATATGTTACTCAATGAATTATCAATTCGAAGCACGTAAATATTACTTGCTTTCCAAACTCGCCATGTCAAGTGTAAAAAATTGATTCTCCTTGTGGCATCTCGATTATACGAGACCATAGTGCTGCTGGTCACATCGAGACGTTAGACACAACGAACGAAAATCAAAATTCGAAAAATATTATTTCGAAAAATGCGAAGTTTACGTGAGATTTTTCGTTTTTACTGCAAATTGCTATTTCGTGGATTTTTCTTTGACGTAAAAATCAATGTTGAGCCTTGGTCGCCACACTGGGTCAATGAGACCCGAACCTTTTTTTTCGTTCTTACGATTTTCTAGCCTAGTTTATAGTTCTCAAGGTGATGGACTGGTGACGAAAACGATGAAATACACCATGGGTCAAATTGACCCAAGTGTGTACTCGGCTCTGGCAAAATGGGTTTTTTACGGGAAAATGGGTTTTTGAGTGATTTACAATGTTTGTGGGTTTGTTTTTTAATTTATTGAAATCACGTAAGTGTAGGATACAGTCTCAAGCTCAAAATTGCACGATTTCGAGGTGAAGAGCCTCAATTTTTTTTTAAATAATTGAGGAATAAAAATCGTAAATCGCGGTCGGTATTGAAATGATTTGTGGCGATTGGAGTTTGACGTGGTTGTTTTAAAGGATGTAACTCAATGGTATCAATGGTCGGAGATCTCGGCTGAGAGCGGTCGAAGGATCGCGCAAATTTTTCAGAGCCCATGCTATTCTTGACTTTGCATCGTCCCTCGTAAGCTCTTTTCTTTCCAATGTCTTTTCAAGAAGAATTCTTATCTGCGGACCTATTCCACCTTCCGACGAGGCTTTCAATGTTTTTAGTACCTCGTCCGAGTAGCCCGAATATTTGGCGAAACCTTGCCTCCTCGCGTCTTTGCTCAACGCGTCGTACAGAGACGCCAGCTCTTGCGTTGAATTACGCAATGGGGATTTTGTCGTTTTTCGCAAATAGTTTGTCAAACTTGGTCTTGGCACTTGAGATACTTTTTCACCGATCAGTGTGAATCTGAAAACATAAAATTTGCGGGATATCGTTCAATTTCTTCGAGTATGTTTACCAAGAATAATTAAACAGTATTTTTATGATCACGCTCGAGTTGCCATCGTTTAAATGGAACGAAAATTCAATATTTTTTATAGACGAGTGCAAAATTTATATAGTGTTTGCCAACGATAATGGGACTGTTAGAAAAATTGCAACGAATGCATTAAATATCAAAATAATGAGTTGTGAAAATATTTTTGTTGTTTTCCATCGATGCAAACTTTGATATCATTTATTTGTCCATTCGAAAACTGAATTCATTAGAAAAATTGGACCAAGTGCAATTAATTATCGAAAATAATGAATAAAAAATATATTTTTCGTTGCATTGCAACGATGCAAACTTTGATATCATAGATTTGTCCATTTGAAAACTGAATTTACTAGAAAAATTGTACCAAGTTCATTAATTATCAAAATAATGAATAAAAAAAATTATTTTCGTTGTATTCCAACGATGCAAACTTCGGTTTCGTGAATTTGTCCATTCGAAAACTAAATTTACTACAAAAATTGGACCAAAGCCATAAATTATCAAAATGTTTAATAAAAAAAAAAAAAAAAAAAAACAAAATCGTTGCATTCCAACGATGCAAACTTTGGTGCGATAAATTTGTCCATTCGGAAACTAAATTTACTAGAAAAATTGCAACGAATGCATTAATTAACAAAATGATGAATAAAAAATTAATTTTTCGTTATATTCCAACGATGCAGACTTCGGTATGATATTTTTATGGGATCAAGTGACGTGGAGCAAAAAGGAGTAACTTTTTTTGGAGTAGCATACGAAACGTAGGGGCTTAAAGGTTCGAATCGCATTCTTCATTATCATTGGCAATGCCCTCGAAGTGTAGAGATCTAGATTTTCGTTAAAATGTGTTAAAATCTTTGGGTAACTTGTCATTACGCAATACTGACCTGATTTCTTCGTCCTCTTCTTCGGAACTGTCGATTTTTTCTTGTTGCTCTTGTCTCAAGCTCCTCGAATCGTCATCGTCGTCGTTCTCTTTTGATTCTTCCGAAGATTCTTTCTTTTCATTGGATTCTTCCGACGAGTTTATCTTTTCGTCGGATTCCTCGGACGAATCGACTCCTTCGTTCGGCGAAGCAGCGGCTGATGTTTGTCCGGAAAATGCAGGTTTGCCGTCGCCGTTGGTTGCATGGGAATCTTCGTATTGTCCATCGTTGTCAATAGTTTCTTCGTTTCTTTCCACGGGTTCTTGAAATTCTTGTCCAGGTTCCTGAACCTCGTGATTTATTTCCGGCGTCTCGTAATTTTCTTCGGGCGTTTCGGCCTCGATGAGCTCCGTCGTCGTTGCATCGATTTCTTGAGCCTTTATCGCGATGCCTGAAGTTTTCGTCGCATCGGAAGCCGCCGGCGTCGTGGACGATGCCGACGTTGACGTTGGCGTCGGATCCTCGGACGCCACTGGCGATGATGAGGATGTTGTTGAATCTTCGGCGGCGACCAAGGTCACCGGCGAAGCTTCGATCGATCCCGGCGATACCGATTCTAACCCACTGGCATCGGACAAGGCCCCGGAACTTGTCGATGTGCTCGGAGGATCCTGGACAATCGGTTGGTGTTGTCCTGGAGCGTGAGGACTCGTCGCTTCCATTTCCGCTTTTGGTGTCGTCGTCGTTGTCGTCGAAAGTGAATCTGCAAGTTCCTCGGCTTGCAAATCTTTGAGCTGGCTCACGGCGTGAAAAATCACCTGGAATGTGTTTTTGTTTTTTTATTTTTGTCATTCACTCGTTCGGCTCGAACGAATCCAATTTTTTTAGCGTTGGTTTACGTTAATAAAGAAAAAATGGCGAACCTGCATCGCAGCCGGAAGATAAGCGTCCGAGTAAACTGGCGTTGAGAATGCTGGCTGTTTTCTTACCGCAGCGCCGTTTGATCCCTGCGACAAAAAAATCTCTTTCGGTTCTGACGTTTTTCTTGACGTTTTTTTACTCCCTAAAGTTTCAATACTTTTCTCCTCCTGTCGTTGGGTCACATTTCATGCTACGGTATCGTACGCAAACGCGTCGACTTTATTCGATGATGGATTCTACCGTTATGCAGACGTAAATTGGATTAGTCACTGGTCGAAACGTTTATTTTAGCTCGAGATAATCACGTTCCAATATTTTTTTTACTGCTGGACAAAACATTTTTTTCATTTCTCATGCAACGTCCTACTCTCTGTGCTCTGATCTTTGTCATCGCTCGGGACTCGAGTTCCCAACGTTGGGATCCAACGGAAAATACGTTTTTTTTATTTATTTTAGAAATTGTTTGAATTTTCTCTTCGGTTTCGAAAAAAAATCGTTTTGTTGTTCTGACTAAATATTGAGGACGTTGTATATGCGAAATTTTCTGTCGATAGAAATCCTTCAAATTTGCTTGCAATTTTCAACATAAAAATTAAATAGACAAAAAAAAATCGAATGAAAATTGAAAAAATCGAATAAAAAAGAATCAAATTTTAAAAAATCAAATGAAATGGAATGAAAATTCAAAAAATCAAATATTTATTTATAAAAATTACAATTTTCAGTAATTTCCCATAAGAGCGTATAAAAGTTGCAATGTTCAACATTTAATATTTCGATTTCTCAATGGTGAAGCTTCTTCAAACTTTGCACACACTTTTACGAAACATCGAAGAAGCTTTATTTAATTTTTCAAACAAAATCGCTCGTAAAATTTTTCGAAATTTTGTTTATTGTATAAAAAATACAAAATACCTCGAAAAATCTTGAATTTAGAGTACGTCGTTCTCTAGTAAATTTGTAACAACTTTTCATAATAAACTTGGGCTCGCAAACGATTTTGTGTGTGTAAGAAAAACTGAAAAAATAAATTTATATTCGAGCCTCTCGCCATACAACGTCCTTAAATAATAAAAAGCACAGAATTGCTCGTTGCATTCGAAAAATGCAAACTTGCTCTTTCCTCGAGCGAGGATTTTTAAAAAATCCGTTTAAATTATTCAAATTAATTCACAAGTCCCCGATTTATCATGATAACAAAATCTGGCCCAAGATTTAGACACTCTCAGGAAATTGGAGACGAAGAAAAATGAAATATTTTGTTTCTTCGCTCACCTGATTAATGCACAAGCACAGGAGCATGATCCCAAGGCCAACGATCTTCATGGTCGATTGATACGAGTGCGTCATTCGAAAATGAAATGATTTCAAAAATTTCAAAAAGTATGAATCGCGCGCGGTGGTTGAGTGTGTGAAAAGTTAAAAATCGATAAACTTCTCGGACGACAAGTGAACCGAGACTGCCCTGCGAGGCTTTTGCTCTACTGCTGCCGCTTCGAGAAATTTGTAACGGTTTTCATCCTGGTTTGTCTTCGTGGCAACACAACTGCGACCAGTCGTTCATCGGTGTAAATTCTATCGTGTATAAAGTTTGCTTATATACGTACGAGAGGCAACACGACCGATGGAAAATATAAAACTAAAAGCATTTGAACTGGAATTAAAATGACGCGATTAACAAAAGTCTCTTTTCTCTCGTCGCATCTTTTTTTCTCATTATTTATCGGGATACACACGAGCAAGAAAAAAAAAAAAACGTTTTTGTTTTCCTGGAGTTGAGAAATTTTCTCTGAGCTCGTCGTCGTGACAATTCGCCCCGAGAGTTTATCGTTCTCCTTGGTATATACTCGTCCGGAGCAACTTTTAACCATCCACGAGAGAGTGAAAATTCCATGACGTATTTTTCTTGTCTTGGCGAGAAGATTTCAAGGCGAGGCGGTTTTGGCATTTTTTCGTTTTCAAGCCTCTCTTCTGCGACCAGGCTTGCCATCGCACACACCATGCAAATTATACCACGACCGGTTCTATATTATCATTATCTATTTTTTTCCTCTTCTCTCCCCCCCCCCTTTTTTTTGAATTGTTTTGTTTCGTTTTTTGAGTCTCTGGGACAAAATTAACTTTGCTGAAGGATTTTCTTCAGTTTCTCGAATAGAATCCATCTTCCGATTGTCGAGCCAAACGTATTCCAACTCGCGGACGACTTTTACTCGTCGTAATGGATTTTTACGGAACGGTCACCTTATTTTTTTTTCAACTATTTTTGAATTTTTAATACGAGTTTTGAAAAATTCGTATCTTTGGTAAAATTTGACAAAAAGAATTCAACTTGGGCACATCTTGTGAGAAATTACTGAAAATTGTAATTTTTATAAATAAATATTTGATTTTTTGAATTTTTATTCTGTTTTATTTGGTTCATTAAATTTTCATTCCATTTCATTTGAATTTATAAATTTTTATTTGATTTTTTCAATTTCCATTCCATTTCATTTGAGTTATTTAATTTTTATGTTGAAAATTGCAACTTTTAACACACGCTCTTGTGAGAAAATACTGAAAATTGTAATTTTTATAAATAAATATTTGATTTTTTGAATTTTTATTCTGTTTTATTTGGTTCATTAAATTTTCATTCCATTTCATTTGAATTTATAAATTTTTATTTGATTTTTTCAATTTCCATTCCATTTCATTTGAGTTATTTAATTTTTATGTTGAAAATTGCAACTTTTAACACACGCTCTTGTGAGAAAATACTGAAAATTGTAATTTTTATAAATAAATATTTGATTTTTTGAATTTTTATTTTGTTTTATTTGGTTCATTAAATTTTCATTCCATTTCATTTGAATTTATAAATTTTTATTCATTTTTATTTGATTTTTTCAATTTCCATTCCATTTTATTTGAGTTATTTAATTTTTATGTTGAAAATTGCAATTTTTAACACACGCTCTTGTGAGAAAATACTGAAAATTGTAATTTTTATAAATAAATATCTCGACTTCGACATGGCGAAGCCTCTTAAAATTGCTCGAGCTATTAGACGTCACTATTCTCTTTGTGTGGTGGAAATTTGAAGGAATTCTATCGACAGATAATTTAGCACACAACGTCCTTAAATAATAATAACAAATTTAATGAATAAAAATAAATTTCGGTTTTTGAAGCGAAAAAAAACGGGAGAAAGAAGGGAGAAAGGTATCGAAAGTTGGCAGGGGTCGTTTTTGAGCCCAGGTTCCGTTCTAGCAGGGTTAACCACTGAATATTCATCGAGTTGTTATTTTATTGGTTAGTGAGAGTTTTATTCGGTCAATGCGGGCGCCCGGACAATACTCGATGCGTTTATCTCTCGACACTTTCCATTATTGAAATATATTTTCATAAATCCATTGGAATACTCGCAATCGTAACTTATATATATTCTGGAGAACGTAAACCATTTATTTTTGTGGAAACTCTTGCCTAGTACAAACCTATCGAGACTGTTATATATTTCCTCGAAAACGTTTTTACAACTTAGTCGTCGCTGCTGCAGTCTCGGAGCATTAAGGAATCGTATTTCTCGAACGAAAATGAAACTTTATATCGTTCTTTTCTCGTTTTTCATTGTAAGTCATTCCTTCACATTATTTATTCAACTATTATTCTTGCTTTGTCCTTACGAACCTTTTCCAAAGGATTCTGCTTGCAGATTTTATTTCTTTCTTCATTTATTTCTCGAGGATTCACCATTTTGTGAAGAAATATTTGAAAAACTGTCTCGAGGGTTCTGCTCGTTGGAAAACAAAAGTTTATTTTTTTGTTTCTTTTTTTTATCCTGAGAGTTTGAAATTTATTTGCTCCATAAATTAGAAGCCGTTTTGTGTTCCAGTTTTGAAAAGTAGATCCAAGAGGAATTAACGTCTTTGCGGAAATTGAGAAATTGGGGAATTAAAATCTTTGCTGCATTTTGCAATTTAGAAAAATCGTTTTTTTTTTTTTTTCTTTTTAATTATGATTTGTTGAATTTTTACGAATGAGATTTTTGCCAGAGAAATGAAAGAATTTCGTTGCTTTCCAACGATGCAAACTTCAACGTCACGGATTATTGTTTTTTTTGTTAATTTTTATCTTATTTTTTATACGATAACGTTCGAGCTTTTGATTTTTAAAGAAATTTGAATATTTTTTAAATTTGAATAATAATAAATCTTTGCTGCATTTTGAAATTTAGAAAAATCGTTTTTCTTTTTCAATTATGATTTGTTGAATTTTTACGAATGAGATTTGCCAGAGAAATGAAAGAATTTCGTTGGATTCTAACGACGTAAACTTCAACGTCATGGAATCTCGTTTTTTTGGTTAATTTTTATTTTATTTTTTATTCGATAACGTTCGAGCTTTTGATTTTTAAAGAAATTTGAATATTTGCGAAATTTGAATAATATTTTTTTTTATTTTATTATTGTTCCTGCGTATACCCTTGCGGGTTTTTACGATCCCTTCCCTTAAGGGGGGCGCCTGCTTTATAAGGCTTTAAAAAAGCGTTGTTTAAATAATTTTTTTGGGATAGGAAGAAAAAACCAGGTCTAGCGAAGTTTTCAGATCATTTTACTACATTTCCGAACGTCAAAATAAAAAATTATGAGAGGATTATGTTGAAAAGTAGTTGACGTTCAAGGCACATTTGTGCCACACCTCGCAATCGCAGTCTGAAATCTGCGGGCAAGATGGAGCTCCTGATTTTCATCTGAAAAAAGAAATCCAAAAAGTTTTTGAATTTTCATGTCTCAACCTTCTATATGAACTAAGAAGAACTCGAAAATTTGTGAAATTCGAAAAGTTTCACAGGTTTGAAAAAAAAACTTTTTTTGCAACAACAAAAAAATCATTCCAACTCGCTTAAAAAGTTGTTCAGAATTTTTTACTCGTGAATCTTTTTAGTTCATATAGAAGGTTGAGACATGAAAATTCAAAAACTTTTTGGATTTCTTTTTTCAGATGAAAATCAGGAGCTCCATCTTGCCCGCAGATTTCAGACTGCGATTGCGAGGTGTGGCACAAATGTGCCTTGAACGTCAACTACTTTTCAACATAATCCTCTCATAATTTTTTATTTTGACGTTCGGAAATGTAGTAAAATGATCTGAAAACTTCGCTAGACCTGGTTTTTTCTTCCTATTCCAAAAAAATTATTTAAAAAACGCTTTTTTAAAGCCTTATAAAGCAGGCGCCCCCCTTAAACCCCACTTAGTCCCCACTGCACTGTTCCAGAGTTCCGGGAGTTCCCCCCCAGAGTGTTGCCCACAGCCACTCTTTCCTAATGCACTACTGTATCGCATTCGCACGAGGACCAGGGGAAACTGTGGAAAACCCTGGCCGATACAGGCGGCTATGTTTTCACTGAGTTTCAGTTGGATAGCTCCATCAGAAACTCAGCGAAAACCGCCTCCCGCTCAGCGATTGATTCGCCAGCCGGTACATGGCTAAGCGGTCACCCAACCAAGTACTGACCGCAGTCTTTGCTGCTTAACTTGGGTGATCGCCGGAGCCACGCACCGACCGCGAACCCATCGCTGTCGGTCTGAAATTTGAATAATAATAAATCTTTGCTGCATTTTGAAATTTAGAAAAATCGTTTTTTTTTTTTAATTATGATTTGTTGAATTTTTACGAATGAGATTTGCCAGAGAAATGAAAGAATTTCGCTGCATTCCAACGTCATGGAATATTGTTTTTTTGGTTAATTTTTATTTTATTTTTTATACGATAACGTTCGAGCTTTTGATTTTTGAAGAAATTTGAATATTTTTCGCTGGTTATTCCGCTTGATGGTTTGTTTTTTTTGAATTTTGAATTTTGTGTAGAGCGTCGTAATCGAATCAAAACCTTTGGAGGATACGAATGATTTTGAGGTGAAGAACGAGATCGATTATGAAAATAGTGGTGGCAAGGATAAAAATGAGAGTGAGGAGAATCGAAAGAAATTGTTTCGGCAGAGCGAATCGTCTGGCGAAAAGAGCAACACGCAGAAGGATGAAAATGGGGAAAATAATGGAGCGACTAGCGAAACAAGTGGCTCAATAAAACCCCAAAAAACGGACAACAGCGTCGTGAATAATTTCTTGTTACCAATATTGCAAAAATGGAAATTTAGCCCAGAGACTTTTTTCCAAGATCGACTCAATGCCTTGAAACAAAGCCTCGGAAATCTCGGATGGATCGTTCCCCTCAACTCTACCAACCCGAAACAATTCGCTACGACCAATGGCATTCTCCATCTCGTTGGTCTTAATGATTCTGGTTTCTACACCGATAGATTCGAACCTGCTGGCTTTTTCGGTGGCAATGGATGGTTCGCTAATAAAGGCGGCATTCTTGGCGGACCCGGCGCCATTATATCCACTGGCAGTCTCCTCACCGACTATCCAACCCCCTACAGAAAATAAACAATTCGACCAAGCTTGTGCGTCGTTGCGATCCAACGAAATTCTGATTTTTTATCGAAATTCTTTTTTAATTTTTGGTCCGGGCAATAAAACAATTTTTTGACGGGATTCAGACACTAAATTGGTAAGAAAATTGTCCATTGACTGTACGAATTCGTAGATTCGTTGCAATCCAACGAAATTCTGATTTTTTATCGAAATTCTTTTTTAATTTTTGGTCCGGACAATAAAACAATTTTTTGACGGGATTCAGACACTAAATTGGTATGAAAATTGTCCATTGACTGTACGAATTCGTAGATGCGTTGCAATCCAACGAAATTCTGATTTTTTATCGAAATTCTGTTTTAATTTTTGGTCCGGACGATAAAACGATTTTTTGACAGGATTCAGACACTAAATCGGGAGGAAAATTGTCAATTGACTGTACGAATTCGTAGATTCGTTGCAATCCAACGAAATTCTGATTTTTTATCAAAATTCTTTTTCAATTTTTGGTCCGGACAATAAAACGATTTTTTGACAGGATTCAGACACAAAGCGGTACGAAAATTGTCAATTGACTGTACGAATTCGTAGATTCGTTGCAATCCAACGAAATTCTGATTTTTTATCGGAATTCTTTTTTAATATTTAGTCTGGACAATGAAACAATTTTTTGACAGGATTGAGACCCAAATCGGTACGAAAATTGTCAATTGACTGTACGAATTCGTAGATTCGTTGGAATCCAACGATATTCTGATTTTTTTTGGTTTTTTTATCGAAATTCTTTTTTAATATTTGGTCCGGACAATGAAGCAATTTTTTGACAGGATTCAGACACAAATCGGTACGAAAGTTGTCAATTTACTGTACGAATTCGTAGATTCGTTGGAATCCAACGATATTATGATTTTTTTGGTTTTTTTTTTATCGAAATTCTGTTTTAATATTTGGTCCGGACAGTGAAACAATATTTTGACAGGATTCAGACACTAAATCGTTACGAAAATTGTCAATTGACTGTACGAATTTGTGGATTTTCATAAATTCTCGCTGGAAGGCAACGAAATTCTGTTTTTTCGTTTTTTTTATCGAAATTCTGTTTTAATATTTGGTCCGGACAGTAAAACAATTTTTTGACAGGATTCAGACACTAAATCGTTACGAAAATTGTCAATTGAATGTACGAATTCGTAGATTTTCATAAATTCTCGTTGGAAGGCAACGAAATTCGGTATTTTCTTGATCAGAGCTCATGATTCTTATGAAATATTTAATCAGGACGATAAAACGATATTTTTTTAGGATCCAAACACAAAATCGGTAGGAAATTGTTCATGATTATTTAATTTAAATAAACAATTACTAGAAAATGTGTATTTCGTTGCGAACTCTTGGTCTTTCGAGGCGATGACAAGTCCACGTGTTTCTTTTTCTTCCTGCAAAGACAAGAGCGAGATTCCACTCTCTATATATATATATATGTCCGTTGACGTATTACGGACATAGATATTTTCTTGAATGAGGGCTTTGTGCCTTGTGGCATCAATTAAACGCGTCGGTGGGCGGATCGTCACGGTCATACGTGACAAAGACGACGAGCTCGTTGTCTCTCGCTCTGTTTTCCAGTATCGCGCGGCATCGACGCGTTTGCGCGTCAATAACTGCGAAAAGGAGTGAGTCAAGGAAAGAAAACGTTCTGACACAAAAGGGAAGACTCGAGAGCCAAGGATTTGAGGAGCGGGAAGAAAAATTTGAATCCGTTCGGTCGAGAGCCAAATAATAATTGTAAAAAAAATGAAAATTGCCAAATGGGCAATTCCGTTCAGGACAATCGATGGTAAGATGGAAAATGAGTTTGTTGGCAAGAGAAGCTTCGGGTGACGTTCCGCTGTGGCGCTCGAACTCGAGCAAACGCATTAGCGCGCAATACGCGGGGAATCGACGACTCCCAGAGCCTCAATGTATGCCTCGCGTTGTTCGCGATGAGACTCTCTCGGTCCGATCGGCCTCTTGGGTAGTAGTCGACCGAGCGGTACTCGCGACGACGGTCGAGACCACCGCCGCCGCCCCGTCTTATTGGAATAAATAAAAATGCGCGTGAAAGGATGCCGTACGAACGCGGGAGACACTTACCGCACAAAGACACGGTATTGCTTCTCAAATAATCGCACCAACACACTAAATTCATCATTTTCGATCCTCCTCCCAGTTGGACCATGAAAAGCCAATTTTTTAATTTTTTAAAAATATTTTTTAATTTTTTTTTCGTCCTTTTTCTTTGAAATATTTGGTAGAAATTTTGAGAAAGAAAAAAAACTCTCGATCGAATAATTATTGCACTATTTTTCTCCGTTCCTCGTAAAATTATTTTTTTTTCAAGTGAATTGTGCATCGGGCCCCGTCGTTGCACATCGGAGAATATGAAAAAACGCGTGGTGTGTATATTCGAACGCGACGTGTGACACAGTATCGCGGAGGATCATTAACCGCTCAATGGGAATATCCATTCGATCAAGTACAATTTTGTATGCTTCATTTTTCTTTGATTTTTTAGTTTTTTTCATTCACGAGTTGACTGCGAAATTGGAGGAAAAATTGAAGCGTTTGGAAAATCGACGGTTCGGATTTTTTTTTNAAAAATTGAAGCGTTTGGAAAATCGACGGTTCGGATTTTTTTTTTTTTTTTAATTAAAAAAATTTCTGGGATTAAAATCTCTCGATTCGTCAGGGCGATATTTTTCGTACGTTCGTTGGTCGCATTTCTACAAATTCCTGTGGGGAAAATATTTCGAGATTTACGATTTTTTGCGTCTATGCACTTTTATCGAATTTATTCATTGTTGGTTGTGATGGTGGGATTTGTGGTTACTGGATTTTGACGTTTTTTGGAGTTGAGGAAAGTTGTGGAATGTTTTTAAAGAATTGACTGCTTTTCTTCTGGATCTTGGGGAACAGAAATATTCTTTGGAATTTATTCTTTCGTGGTAAATAGCGTGGGCATTGGTGAATGCATCAAATATTCATGCCAGACGATTTATGTATCTGCTGTTTACTTCACTTACACTCGCCAGAAGAATTGTTCAATGATACTGGAGTTTGCATCGTTGGAATACAGCAGAAATTTATTTTTATTCATTATTTTGACAATTGATGCACTCGATGCAATTTTTCTAGTAAATTTATTTTTCAAATGGACAAAATTATGTCACCGAAGTCTGTATCGTTGGAATGCAACGAAAAAAACATTTTTTAATTCATTATTTTGATAATTAATGCACTCGTTGCAATTTTTCTAGTAAATTCAGTTTTCGAATGGAAAAAATTATGTTACCGAAGTCTGCATCGTTGGAATGCGAGAAAATATTTTTTAATTCATTATTTTGATAATTAATCAAATATTAATTGTGAAAATTAATATTTTGATAATTTTTCTAGTAAATTCAGTTTCTGAATGGAAAAATTTATAATATCGGAGTCTCCATCGTTGGAATACAAAAAAAAATACATTTTTATTAATCGTTGAAAAAAAACCTGATTTTTTTTTCTCGTAGGAAAAAAGTATCGAGTGCATTGAGCATTTATAAATGTGGTTAAGTCTGTTTGCTCTCGTACCCAACCCACATTTTACCTCAGGTCGGTGTCAAGTTTCTCGTTCGTGCATTAAACAGCAGTTGAAAAAAAAAAGAAAAAAAAAATTCTTTTAACCTCGAGCCCTCGGTGCTCATAATGCTCATTATCACTTGGACCATTGACATTTGTGTCTTTTCTGTGTCTATTGAATAATAATCCTAACAGGATCTTGGCTCGAGGATCCCGAATAAATATTTGCCACCCATTGTAATTTCTCCAAGAATTTAAAATTTGTTTTCACGTTCGCGACGTTGGAATGCAACGAAAAATATTTATTTTTATTGATGATTTGTTGAATTTTCAAAATGCTGCAAATTTTTCGAGCTC
The DNA here is from genome assembly GCA_037952995.1 of Hyposoter didymator. Taxonomy (NCBI): domain Eukaryota; kingdom Metazoa; phylum Arthropoda; class Insecta; order Hymenoptera; family Ichneumonidae; genus Hyposoter; species Hyposoter didymator. The sequence goes on along the minus strand of JBAJMU010000012.1, from coordinate 4,786,719 downwards.
AATCATTTTTCCGGTCGGAAAAATCGATCGTTTCATCATTTTTTGCATTTTTTCATTTTGCGTTTTGATTACGAGCATTGCCAAAGAAATAAAACAATTTCGTTGCATTCCAACGATGCAAACTTCGTGTTCGATGCATTTGAGATAATAATCGTTGGCTTGGCAGTAAAAATGGTTAAATTGTTTTTAAATAATTGGTTTGCATCCCAGAAGGAAGAGGAATTGATGGAAAAAATAAATGGTCGATTAAGTCCCAGAGGGTCAGGGTCGATTTAATTGCTTGGCAATGTCTCGTATTCGCTCGAGCGTATCGATACATTGAATTTCTTGCAGTTGGGTATCGCGATGTATATCTATCTCTTTCGTAACCTAATGTATATTCGAGGTACTAGTGAGATTTACCTTCTTCGAGGTAGAACTCCGGCACTATATATTGCGACCTTGAATCCCCACGCGGAACGGAAGCGCCATGCGCGTGAGCTTGAGAGCGCCACGACAGAGCACCTCGAGAGGGAGAAAGCAGCAGCTTATCGAGCATCCAACGATTTTTATGTTTTTCTTCTGGAGATACAGGACCGTTCAGACATTATTTTGCCAAACCAACGAATCCATAGGATTGGTCCACTGATGCAGAAAAATATTAAAATCTTTTGTAATCTGTAAATATCGATATTTTGTTCGATACGTTCGACTAAACGTTTTTTTTTTTTTAATAATTCCAAAAATTGTGTCATTGCTGAAAGAAATATTCTAGAAAATCTCTGGAAGCTTGTTTTTTTCCAACGAATCCATAGGATTGGTGCACTGATGCAGAAAAATATTAAAAATTGTTGTAATTTGTAAATATCGATCTAAAAAGATCGATATTTTGTTCGATACGTTCGACTAAACGTTTTTTTTTTAAATAATTCCAAAAATTGTGTCATTGCTGGAAGAAATATTCTAGAAAATCTCTTTGGAAGCTAATTTTTGTCGTTGCAATCGTAAATTTTGCTGACGATTCCGTTAGAAACCAAATTTCATGACAAAATAACGAAAATTTTAAAATTATCAAAAAATATTTAGTTTAACGTGTTCAACTAAATATCGCGACGATTTTTAACTAAATTATTGGTGCACTGATGCAGAAAAATATGAAAAACTGTTGTAATCTGTAAAAATCGATTTAAAAAGATCGATATTTCGTTCGACACGTTCGACTAAACATTTTTTTTTTAAATAATCCAACAAATCCATAGTATTAGTGGACAGATATGCAGAAAAATATTAAAAATTGTTGTAATCTGTAAAAATCGCTTTAAAAAGATCGATATTTTGTTCGATACGTTCGACTAAACATTTTTTTAAAAATAATACAACAAATCCATAGTATTGGTGCACAGATGCAGGAAAATATTGAAAACTGTGGTAATCTGTAAATATCGATCTAAAAAGATCGATATTTCGTTCGATACGTTCGACTAGACGTTTTTTTTCAAATAATTCCAAAAATTGTGTCATTGTTGGAGGAAATATTCTAGAAAATCTCTTTGGAAGTTAATTTTTGTCCTTTCGAACGTAAATTCTGCTGACGATTACGTTAGAAACGAAATATTTTCCCAAAATAACGAAAATCTTGAAATTATCAAAAAAAAATTTAGTTCAACGTGTTCAACAAAATATTCGACGATTTTTAACGAAATTTCTCTCAGCCATGAAAACTTGAACGTCGTGTCCAGTGGACCAGTCGCTATGAATGGACTTGTATCTTTGGCTCCTGTAGTTGGAACAACTCGTTGAGGTTTGAGTTGCATGCACAAGGGCCAGCGACCTTCTGACGTTCTCCCACTTGGCCATAGCCTTGCTCCATGCTGACGATACTTGTCTGCTCTCTGCTCCTCTCCCCCCTCTCGACCCTTTCACACTCGTTGCCTCCTTTTTATACTCGAGGACATCGTTGTCATGATATAATCGGCCTCGTGATTTTTATTTCCGTCCCTTCAGGCCCTTACGATCCCTTTTTATTTCTTATTTGTCTGTTCGTCTCTCTCTCTCGCACTTTCCAACCTTTTTTTTCTTCTCCTTTTCACGAACCTCTTTACAACGAAATATTTCTCTCGCCTCCTAATAATAGCCCTTCCTCTCGTCAAGGACTCGTTCCGATGTCCAGGTCTATCACGAATCGCGGCGATTTACATTTACAATTATGATTTTATCGCACAATTGATTTTTCTCATTCACTCGCGGGCCTGGGGCTTATTACGCGACCTCCGAAAACAAGGAAATGGAAATTAGGCTATTTCGACATTTTACAAGCATCTATTTCGTTTTATACGTTTCAGAGCTTTTCCCCTATGCCGTGCACGAGGTCGTACCATGTTCCAGTTGGCATCTTTGACATTTAACCAAAAATAATTATTCTTTAAAATCGAATTTACTTGAAAAAATGAAATGAGTGCAGTAATTATCGAAATAATTAGAAAAATATATATTTTTGTTGTATTCCAACGATGAAAACTTCGGTATCGTGAATTTTTCCATTTGAAAACTGAATTTAGCAGAAAAATTGCATCGAGTGCATTAATTATCAAAATAATGAATAAAAAATATATTTTTGGGATATTCCAACAATGCAAACTCCGATATCATGAATTTTTCCATTCAGACACTGAATTTAGCAGAAAAATTGCATCGAGTGCATTAATTATCAAAATAATTAATAAAAAATATATTTTTGGGATATTCCAACAATGCAAACTCCGATATCATGAATTTTTCCATTTAGAAACTGAATTTAGTAGAAAAATTGCATCGAGTGCATTAATTATCAAAATAATTAATAAAAAAAATATTTTTCGTATATTCCAACAATAAAAACTTCGATATCATAAATTTTTCCATTCAGAAACTGAATTTAACAGAAAAATTGCATCGAGTGCATTAATTATCAAAATAATTAATAAAAAAAATATTTTGAGTGTATTCCAACAATGCAAACTCGGAAATCATAAATTTTTCCATTCAGAAACTGAATTTACTAGAAAAATAGTAACAAGTTTATTAATTATCAAAATAATGAATAAAAAAATAAATTTCGTTGGACCGCAACGTTGGGAGCTTCAGTGTTTGCAAAATTTTCTATACACGAACGATGCTTGATGAGTCAAGGAAATAAGAGAGAAAATGGTTCTCGCCAAATGGAGTTAATTTTCCTTTCTCTTTTTTCTCTTCTCGTTGCTTCTCGGTCTCTTTGACCTTTGCTGCTTTACACACTTTCTTCCTTTTGCACCTTTCCTAATAGCCCTTCGTATCCTGCTCGCAAAGTTGTTGTGTGTTGCTGCTGCTGGCTTTAACGCGAAAAGGCTCTTTAAACGACTCACTAAGCCCAAGGTATTGACATACGAACAAGGGAGCGAAAAGAAAACGAAATATTACACCACAGAGCAGTCTCTCGCGAGCTCTTTCTCTTGTTCACCCTTCTCTCTCGACTATCGATCTCAACACCCTCCTTTATTTACTTTTGTTCTTTCTTATTCCCCATGCTTAATGCGCCACTTAAAACGAAGCGAGTTTTCTCGGAAATTTCGAGGCTTTTCGTAATCGTTTGAAAAAATTTTGACCCAATTTTCATCGAAACTGTTTTGGTCGTTGAAACAGAAGGTAGGCTGTTCCCTCGACGACTCCATGAAACTCCATTACGAACCTAATGCCACGGAAAGCGAATAGTCTCGGTGAACGGCCAATCATTCGCCGGAAAAGTGTAATTAACTTTTTTTTTCCTCGAGGCTGATTCACCATTACGAAAGAAAATAAATTCCCCTGACGCTCGATATTGAGGGACGATAAAAAGCTAATAATTTCCATCACGGCCCTAAGGAATTGCAAGAAAAGTTAATTACCGTTTAAATGGCTTATCACGTTACGCGATGCACTCGATACCAGTGTCGTTAACTTTCCAAACACATGCTAGAGAACTATCGATCGATCTGCTTCGAGGTCGAGCAGATTTTTTCACAAAAATTTATTTTCCATCAATTTTTTGTTTATTTTCAAAACGCACCATGATAATTTTCGTACCGGATTTGTTTCTCTGGATCCTGGAGAAAAATATCGTTTCATCGTCCTGACCAAATATCGAGATTTGCTCAAAAAAAAAAAAACAGAATTTCGATTCCAACGATGCAAACAGCAAAATGGTAAAAATTTCAATATATTTCGCAATCGAATAAAATAATGCTCAAAAGTAATTGACTCTCCATCGTCCGAGGAGATAATTAAAAAAAAAAAAAAAAAAAAACATTGGTTTTGTATTTTTATTTAATTTTTTTTTATATAACGCGAAAATAAAATTGTTTATTCACAACATTTTTGGAAACGGAAATGCGACAGAGTCCGGATATCTGCGCTGGCGCGCGAGGGCGTTCGAAGGTTTATTCTGTTGGCTCTTGCCAACTCTGTGTGTGTNTATAACCTTGAGCGACTGATTGCAACGCGCACAGAGATGAGAGCTTGTGGACCAACCCCTATTTTCCTCTTGCTTTTTCAGCGTACGCTGCTCCTCACAGCACACACACACACACACACACGTACGTCGAATGACCTGAAACGGTGGATAAAATACGCTCGACAGAGTCATGGGTGAAGCTTCAATCCACGTAATGTTCTCAAGCACCTTATATCTCGCTACGTTAACATACGTGTAGGCTGTTTTATGTCGAGATAGTATCATCACATTTCACTACGACACACTAATCGCCTTTTTTTTTCTTCATATTTTATAAAAATTACCAAATAATGAATGAAAAATGGATTTTTGGTGCATTCTATCGATGCGAACTTTGGAATCATGGATTTGTATATTCGAAAAGTAAATTTACTAGAAAAATTGCATGGAATGCATTAATTATCGAAATAATGAATAAAAAAATATATTTTTGGTGTATTCCAACGATACGAACTTCGATATCATAAATTTGTCCATTCAGAAACCGAATTTATTAGAAAATATTGCAACGAATGCATTTATTATCGAAATAATGAATAAAAATTATATTTTTGGTGCATTGTATCGATGCGAACTTTGGAATCATGAATTTGTATATTCGAAAAGTGAATTTACTATAAAAATAGCAACGAATGCATTTATTATCGAAATAATGAATAAAAATTATGTTTTTGGTGCATTCTATCGATGCGAACTTTGGAATCATGAATTTGTCTATTCGAAAAGTGAATTTACTAGAAAAATTGCAACGAATGCATTAATTATCAAAATAATGAATAAAAATTGTATTTTTCGTTGTATTGCAACGATGCAAACTTTGGAATCATGAATAATTTGTATATTTGAAAAGTGAATTTACTAGAAAAATTGCAACGAATGCATTAAATATCGAAATAATGAATGAAAAATATATTTTTGGTGCATTCTATCGATGCGAACTTTGGAATCATGAATTTGTATATTCGAAAAGTGAATTTACTAGAAAAATTGCATGGAATGCATTTATTATCGAAATAATGAATAAAAATTATATTTTTGGTGCATTCTATCGATGCTAACTTTGGAATCATGAATTTGTATATTCGAAAAGTGAATTTACTAGAAAAATTGCAACGAATGCATTTATTATCGAAATAATAAATGGAAATTATATTTTCGGTGCATTCTATCGATGCAAACTTTGGAATCATGAATTTGTATATTTGAAAAGTGGATTTACTAGAAAAATTGCAACGAATGCATTTATTATCGAAATAATGAATGAAAAAATAGATTTTTGGTGCATTCTATCGATGCGAACTCTGAAATCATGAATTTGTATATTCGAAAGCTGAATTTTCTAGAAAAATAGCAACGAATGCATTAATTATCAAAATAATGAATAAAAATTATATTTTTCGTTGTATTGCAACGATGCAAACTTTGGTATGATTTTGGAAGAGAAAATTTAAACGTCTGCAAGATGATGATTCACCTTTTAATGAAGAAACAAAAAAATTGGTCAAATTTTTCGACTATCGATGTGCGTGCGTGTGTTTTTAATTTTCGGTCAATTGAATTTTCTTGATCGCACATGCATGAGAGTCAGACTCCGAGACTCGAACGTTCAAGGAAACTGGATCGATCATTTCCTCCTCAGGAGAGAGAGAGAGCAACGACCCTGCAAAGTACAATTCCGAGCATCGAATTGCTCGTGAATATTTGATTCGTTTTTGATCCAAAGGTCCCATTAGTTTCCATTGTGCAAGTCTGAACACCATTCCATCGCGTTGAAAAACAATTTATTATACTTTTTCGACCTCCATCCATAGCGACGAGCCTCCAAAATTGTTTTTCATCTGATTTCGCGTTTTAAATTTGTTGTCAGATCGAAATTGACGCAGATTGGACAAGTTGCAATAATAACGAGGACGTCAATGTCTCGAGAAACGTTGTTGATCGTTTGAAAAAATTGAGAGCCCAAAAGAGAGAAAACAGAAGAACGAGAAAAAAAAAACGTTAAAAAATCAGAATCGGCGTGGCTGTTGGAAATGGAGTGGCTCGACCGATGCGATTGACTCAAAGTCTCGTTCTCGTTCATTCATACTCATCCCCAACGTATGCTCTCGTCTGCATGACATCGAGATGCTTTATAGTTTTGGGTAAATCAATAAATCCTCATCATCCAGAGAGAGACTCGATCAACGCGCCATTCCCTTCAAGATTTAAAACTCGTCGGAGATAAAATTGAAGCGCTCGTGTGGTGGCGTGGCTCTCACCGCACGGACCTCGAAATTCATTGATCACCATTTTCGAGTGGATCCAGCGGTTATTGCGGCAGACAATTGATCGAATTTCTGTCATCGCATTTCACTTGGACATCGTATGCGATCGCTCCAACAATCGGATTACAAGATGAAACTTGGCGACAGCATGGCTCCCATTGAAGGTTCGTTCATTGACATTTATCAATTATCAAATTGACGTTTGCATCGGAATGCAACGAAAAATATTTTTTTTATTCATTATTTTGATAATTAATTGACTCGTTGGAATTTTTCTAGTAAATTTATTTTTCTAATGACGAACAAGACTTTCTCGTTATTGTATGAGAATTTCAAGTTTGCATCGTTGGAATGCAACGAAAAATTTATTTTTTATTCATTATTTCGATAATTTATTGACTCGTTCCAATTTTTCTAGTAAATTCAACTTTTCTAATGGCGAACAAGACTTTCTCGTTAGTGTATGAGAATTTCAAGTTTGCATCGTTGGAATGCAACGAAAAATACATTTTTTATTAATTATTTTGATAATTGATTGACTCGTTCCAATTTTTCTAGTAAATTTATTTTTCTAATGGCGAACAAGACTTTCTCGTTACTGTATGAGAAATTCAAATTTGCATCGTTGGAATGCAACGAAAAATTGATTTTTTATTCATTATTTCGATAATTAATTAATTCGTTCCAATTTTTCTAGTAAATTCAACTTTTCTAATGGCAACAAGACTTTCTCGTTATTGTATGAGAAATTCAAGTTTGCATCGTTGGAATGCAACGACAAGACTTTCTCGTTATTGTATGAGAAATTCAAGTTTGCATCGTTGGAATGCAACGAAAAATTGATTTTTTATTCATTATTTCGATAATTAATTGACTCGTTCGAATTTTTCTAGTAAATTCAACTTTTCTGATAGCGAACAAGACTTTCTCGTTATTGTATGAGAAATTCAAGTTTGCATCGTTGGAATGCAACGAAAAATATATTTTTTATTCATTATTTCGATAATTAATTGACTAGTTCGAATTTTTCTAGTAAATTCAACTTTTCTAATGGCAACAAGACTTTCTCGTTATTGTATGAGAATTTCAAGTTTGCATCGTTGGAATGCAACGAAAAATACATTTTTTTATTAATTATTTTGATAATTAATTGACTCGTTGGAATTTTTCTAGTAAATTTATTTTTCTAATGGCGAAAAAGACTTTCTCGTTATTGTCGATAAAGACTGTATGAAAATTTGATGGGATGCTATAAAAAATAATGAGCTTTCGTTGCATTTCATCGATGCAAACTTCAACATCGTTAATAATGAGTATCGATGTTGCTGGGACAATTGAGAGTGTGGCATTTGGAACGTGGTGTATCCAACGACGTGCCTAGCACGTCGTAGGATACAGCAGGCTTTGGAGCGAGAATAATAGAATGAAGAGAGAGAATACGAAGAGAGACGAGTAGTTGTGAGGAGGATCGGACGGGAAGGAGGATATGACCGAGATAATACGGATGTTACGGAGTCGACGCGCTCAAATTAGCGTTGAGCTTGTACTCATCCACAGACTGGTCTCTTTAGCCTCTTGTCAATTTAACAATTGACTCGAGCTCGGAATCGCTTATACGCGACGAGTAATTGTTCTTCCCCCCCTCCCCTTTGCCCCACACGTTACATTTACAACTTGTTCTTCGCCCATTCCCTTATTTTCCACGACAAATTGCTCAGATCCGCTACTTTTCGCGTTTTTACGATTTTCCTACTTTCCTCACGATCCTTCGTGTCACTGGAGCTCGCAACTTTGGAGTCCAACGAAAAATACGTTTTTCTATTAATCGTTTATTCAATTTCCCATTTTTTGGTGAAGTTTCGACACGAACTCTTCATTACTTCGTACAAAAACATAATAAACTTTTTACTAATGATATTGAAGCTTGCATCGTTGGAATGCAACGAAAAATTTATTTTTTATTCATTATTTTGATTATTTATTGACTCGTTGGAATTTTTCTAGTAAATTTACTTTTCGAATAGTGAAAAAGACTTTCTCGTTGTTGACAAACACTGTATGAAAATTTGGTGCGATGCTGTAACAAAATAATGAGTTTTCGTTGCATTTCAACGATGCAAACTTCAAAGTCCTGAATTTATGGGAATTAAGGTTCGCATCGTTGCAATGCAACGAAAAATACATTTTTTATTTATTATTTTGATAATTAATTGTCTCGTTGGAATTTTTCTAGTAAATTTACTTTTCGAATGGGGAAAAAAACTTTCTCGTTATTGTCGACAAACACTGCATGGAAATTTTGTCCGATGCTATAAAAAAATCGTCTACAAATTTCACGAAGATCGAGAAACTATTTATTGAACAATTAACATTAAAAAATTTCGTAGGCACTCAGCATCCTTAACGTCTCGTTGCATTTTTGTTGTTTCAGCGCACAGTGTCTGGAATGACGTTTGTCCGCAGAAGACACGACCTCCGAAGATCGGCGATATCCCGAGGTAAGTCCATTGCACGATCCAAACGTCACAATGTTTTTTTNCAACAATCGGATTACAAGATGAAACTTGGCGACAGCATGGCTCCCATTGAAGGTTCGTTCATTGACATTTATCAATTATCAAATTGACGTTTGCATCGGAATGCAACGAAAAATATTTTTTTTATTCATTATTTTGATGATTAATTGACTCGTTGGAATTTTTCTAGTAAATTTATTTTTCTAATGGCGAACAAGACTTTCTCGTTATTGTATGAGAAATTCAAGTTTGCATCGTTGGAATGCAACGAAAAATTTATTTTTTATTCATTATTTCGATAATTAATTGACTCGGTTGAATTTTTCTAGTAAATTTATTTTTCTAATGGCGAACAAGACTTTCTCGTTATTGTATGAGAATTTCAAGTTTGCATCGTTGGAATGCAACGAAAAATACATTTTTTATTAATTATTTTGATAATTAATTGACTCGTTGGAATTTTTCTAGTAAATTCAACTTTTCTAATGGCGAACAAGACTTTCTCGTTGTTGTATGAGAAATTCAAGTTCGCATCGTTGGAATGCAACGAAAAATATATTTTTTTATTCATTATTTCGATAATTAATTGACTCGTTCGAATTTTTCTAGTAAATTTATTTTTTTAATGGCGAACAAGACTTTGTCGTTATTGTATGAGAATTTCAAGTTTGGATCGTTGGAATGCAACGAAAAATACATTTTTTATTAATTATTTTGATAATTTATTGACTCGTTCCAATTTTTCTAGTAAATTCAACTTTTCTAATTTCGAACAAGACTTTCTCGTTATTGTATGAGAAATTCAAGTTTGCATCGTTGGAATGCAACGAAAAATACATTTTTCATTAATTATTTTGATAATTAATTGACTCGTTCCAATTTTTCTATTAAATTCAACTTTTCTAATGGCGAACAAGACTTTGTCGTTATTGTATGAGAATTTCAAGTTTGCATCGTTGGAATGCAACGAAAAATACATTTTTTATTAATTATTTTGANTTGGAATTTTTCTAGTAAATTTATTTTTCTAATGGCGAAAAAGACTTTCTCGTTATTGTCGATAAAGACTGTATGAAAATTTGATGGGATGCTATAAAAAATAATGAGCTTTCGTTGCATTTCATCGATGCAAACTTCAACATCGTTAATAATGAGTATCGATGTTGCTGGGACAATTGAGAGTGTGGCATTTGGAACGTGGTGTATCCAACGACGTGCCTAGCACGTCGTAGGATACAGCAGGCTTTGGAGCGAGAATAATAGAATGAAGAGAGAGAATACGAAGAGAGACGAGTAGTTGTGAGGAGGATCGGACGGGAAGGAGGATATGACCGAGATAATACGGATGTTACGGAGTCGACGCGCTCAAATTAGCGTTGAGCTTGTACTCATCCACAGACTGGTCTCTTTAGCCTCTTGTCAATTTAACAATTGACTCGAGCTCGGAATCGCTTATACGCGACGAGTAATTGTTCTTCCCCCCCTCCCCTTTGCCCCACACGTTACATTTACAACTTGTTCTTCGCCCATTCCCTTATTTTCCACGACAAATTGCTCAGATCCGCTACTTTTCGCGTTTTTACGATTTTCCTACTTTCCTCACGATCCTTCGTGTCACTGGAGCTCGCAACTTTGGAGTCCAACGAAAAATACGTTTTTCTATTAATCGTTTATTCAATTTCCCATTTTTTGGTGAAGTTTCGACACGAACTCTTCATTACTTCGTACAAAAACATAATAAACTTTTTACTAATGATATTGAAGCTTGCATCGTTGGAATGCAACGAAAAATTTATTTTTTATTCATTATTTTGATTATTTATTGACTCGTTGGAATTTTTCTAGTAAATTTACTTTTCGAATAGTGAAAAAGACTTTCTCGTTGTTGACAAACACTGTATGAAAATTTGGTGCGATGCTGTAACAAAATAATGAGTTTTCGTTGCATTTCAACGATGCAAACTTCAAAGTCCTGAATTTATGGGAATTAAGGTTCGCATCGTTGCAATGCAACGAAAAATACATTTTTTATTTATTATTTTGATAATTAATTGTCTCGTTGGAATTTTTCTAGTAAATTTACTTTTCGAATGGGGAAAAAAACTTTCTCGTTATTGTCGACAAACACTGCATGGAAATTTTGTCCGATGCTATAAAAAAATCGTCTACAAATTTCACGAAGATCGAGAAACTATTTATTGAACAATTAACATTAAAAAATTTCGTAGGCACTCAGCATCCTTAACGTCTCGTTGCATTTTTGTTGTTTCAGCGCACAGTGTCTGGAATGACGTTTGTCCGCAGAAGACACGACCTCCGAAGATCGGCGATATCCCGAGGTAAGTCCATTGCACGATCCAAACGTCACAATGTTTTTTTTTTTTAAATTTCCATTGATTTCTTTCATTTTTTAAAAAATCCAAAATGTTTTTCGAGTTTGGCCAAAGAAATAAATGAATCTTGTCGCATTCCTGGCAAATTTGGACTAAAATCCAAGCACCGAGTCAAGCAGCCTCGAGCGAGGTCAATACTCGGTTGGGTGACCGTTTAAAATTTTTTTTTTATTGATTTATTCAATTTTTTTTTAATAATCCAAGTCTTTCGAGTTTTGCCAAAGAAATAAATGAATTTTGTCGCATCGACGCGGCCTCGTTTCGGAAATTCGGACTAGAATCCTTTGCATTATTTTCAAAGACGTTATTTTACTTTTTCTACGCGTTGGCTCGTCCCTGAACGCTACAAGTATTTTCACGCCATAGCCTGGATACGTTTTACCTTGAAAAATGGTAGATAGATATAAAGCCATGTGTTAAGGGCTTATCGAAGCTCCAGTGGACTCTGCGAGAGAGAGAGAGAGCAATGTTGCGCTTGTATCAAGGCGAGAAAATGCCTCGGCGAGCTTGCATTTCGTTGCACAGCTCTCAGCTCGCTGAAGCACATCAAAGGACTCCTCATTTTAGCCTCGGTCTTTACAGACCGTTGTCACTATTTCTAGAGCCTCTGTCGACTCGCAGAGCCACTACTTTTTCATTTACCTTTCCTCGTGGTGCGTTTCTGTCTTTCGTTTTATAGAAAATACGTTTTTCATGCGCTGTCGTGCATGTTGAAATTTTTACAACGCGTTTGCTGCCCGATTATTTATCGACGTTGTGCCGCATTGAGCGGAAACTATTTATTTTATATTCTACGATCCTTTTCAAGCTTCACCTACTTTCGTTACAATTTTTACATGCCATTGCGATAGCCATGACGACAAAAGATTGTAAACGATCGAGCGCAGGCGTTTCGAAAAATATGCTTCGCGATCGTGCAGCTCCAAATTCGACACATTTGTGAAGCGAAGATTATTTTTCATTTGTAGGAATTTCGTGCCTCGCTAAAATAATAAACTCCGAGGCTTCATTCATTTCATTTCATCATTTTTGAGGGTTTAATTTTAAATCTCAATGAATTTTAATTTGATGAAAAAAATACGATTTTTTTTTCAATTTGAAATTTTGTTCCTTATTTGTGAATTTTCTGCTGTCGATTAAAACCATTTTTAAGGGCAAACTTTTCGATCTCATTGAATTTTAATTTAATTAGAAATTGTTTTCATTTTATTTCATTCAAAAATTATTTTTTAAATAAAAATACTATTCCCGCAGTGTGTAAATTTTTGCTGTCCATCAAGACCATTTTTAAGGCCCCAATTTTTAATCTCAAAGAATTTTAATTTAATCAAAAATTATTTTCATTTTATTTCACTTAAAAATCATTTTTTAAATCAAAATACTATTTCCGCAGTGTATAAACTTTTTGCTGTCCATCAAGACCATTTCTAAGGCCCCAATTTTTAATCTCAACGAATTTTAATTTTATCAAAAATTATTTTCATTTTATTTCATTTAAAAATCATTTTTTAAATCAAAATACTATTCCCGCAATGTGTAAATTTTTTGCTCTCCATTAAAATCCCATTTTAAGGGCTAAATCTTAAATCTCAACGAATTTTAATTAAATGACTAAAATAAAAAAGAATTTCGAGTAACACGCCACCGTAACATTTCACACGAAAGCTTTTTAATTTTCTATTTTCGAAACGATCTCTCCGCCCGCTACATGAATTAAGTTATTTTAGTCCCAATTTTCTTTGAGGTTTTTTTATTTTTTATTTTTTTTCGAAACGTTAGCGTGAAAACTGCAATTTTGCTAGTCTGGAATGTGTACGGCTTCGAAAACTCGAGAATCTTTGAACAACATAGCATTATGCAAAGTATTGGGCTTTGGGAGAAGAGCGTGGAGGATAGATCGCGTGCTGTCGACTCACCGATATATACTCATCGGCCATTAAATATATATGTAGTTGAGAGCCTCGTTGACCGCGCGCGCATTAGAAGCATCAACAGCCAGTAGATAAGGTTCTTAGCGTGTGTGCATGCCAGTAGGTAAGGTACGCGTTGGGACAGACACATTCTCACTACGACGTTGAATCTTTGACCGTTTTCGTGTTGGCCAATTGACTCGAAGGTCGCGCCACGCTACTCTACAGTATACTCGACTTTCTAACACTCTCTTTCCTTCCGGACAAACTGCCAACGTTCACGGTCACCTGTGCACCACATGCACATCGACTGAGCAACTTGAGCAACTTTTTCATGCAGGAGTTTCGTTTTCAATCAATTTTGGGATTTTTAATCGTGGCTCAATTGCTCGCGATCGTTGTTGATTGAATTTGCTGGAATGAGAAATTTTTAATCGTTTTTTTTGAATGGGGGAAAAAATTTTGAAATTTTTTTTTTTATTTTTGAGGAGGGGGGAAATTTTTTTGTAGGGCTTTTGAATATTTTGATGAATTATTGCGCTATGGATTCGTTTTCGAGGCTCGTCAATATCGAGCTGGAAATTTTTTCCTTTTTCTCATTTTTTTATATTTTTTGCAATTTGAGAGAAAATTTGTTTGGAATTTGCTTCATTAAAATTGGTTTATGGAGATCGCGAACTCTCGTGGGAAATCGGATCAACTTGCTTTGACGTAAGTTTGGAAATTCAACGTGTATACGAAACCTGTGTTCGCAGACTATCGTAATTGTTTTTGTTCGCTAATGCAGCAGCTCGAGGAGCTTCTGAGATCTTATGGAAAACGCATTCTTCAAACTATTTCGAAGTTACTTTCGTTTGAGTGCAACGGAAAAACTCATTATTACAAAAATTGCAACGAGTCCATTAATTATTGAAATAATAAATGAAAAATATATTTCTCGTTGTATTCCAACGATTCAGTAACAAAAATTTGCTCATTGGGAAACGGAATTTATTAGAAAAATTGCAACGAGTCCAATAATTATTGAAATAATAAATAAAAAATATATTTTCCAGTTTATTCCAACGATGCAAACTTCGATATCACAAATTTGTCCATTCGAAAACTGAATTTATTAGAAAAATAGCAACAAGTTCAATAATTATGAAAATAAATAATAAAAAATATATTTTTCGTTGTATTCCAACGATTCAGTAACAAATTTCCTCATTCGGAAACGGAATTTACTAGAAAAATAGCCACGAGTCCAATAATTATTGAAATAATAAAAAAAAAAAATATATTTTCCAGTTTATTCCAACGATGCAAACTTCGGTATCA
>JBAJMU010000012.1:4662801-4768505 GCA_037952995.1 Hyposoter didymator | reverse complement strand
TTGGCAATTCGTAGTTTCTTCGTGGCAGCTTCGAATCAAGTGCTTTGGCTCACCGAAGCTCTTGGTACACCCGTTAAATACATAGAGACGTATAGACGAACTAGTAATTCATGACTTTACCGTTCCACTCCTACGCAAACGATTCGTCTACTTTTTCTTCTCGTATAACCTATGATTATATATTCTTCTTGTTATTTTTATTCGTCGTGATGCCGCTTCCATGATACTGGAGTTTGCGTCGTTGCAATACAACAAAAATTATATTTTTTATTCATTATTTTGATAAGAAATTGACTCGTTGCAATATTTTCTAGTAAATTCGGTTTCTGAATGGACAAATTTATGATATCGAAGTTCGTATCGATGGAATACACCAAAAATGTATTTTTTATTCATTATTTTGATTATTAATGCACTCGATGCAATTTTTCTAGTTAATTCAGTTTTCAAATGGACAAATTCATGATTCCAAAGTTCGCATCGATAGAATGCACCAAAAATATATTTTTTATTCATTATTTTGATAATTATTGTACTCGTTGCAATATTTTCTAGTAAATTTATTTTTCGAATGGAACAAACTATGTTACCGAAGTCTGTATCGTTGGAATACACCAAAAATATATTTTTTATTTATTATTTTGATTATCGACGCACTCGTTGCAATTTTTCTAGTAAATTCAGTTTTCGAATGGACAAATTTATGATATCGAAGTTCGTATCGTTGAAATACAACGAAAAATATATATTTTTAATAATTATTTTGATTATTAATGCCTCGTTGCAATTTTTCTAGTAAATTCAGTTTTCGAATTGACAAATTTATGATATCGACGTTCGCATCGTTGAAATACAACGAAAAATATATTTTTTAAATAATTATTTTGATTATTAATGCCTCGTTGCAATTTTTCTAGTAAATTCAGTTTTCGAATTGACAAATTTATGATATCGAAGTTCGCATCGTTGAAATACAGCGAAAAATATATTTTTTAAATAATTATTTTGATTATTAATGCCTCGTTGAAATTTTTCTAGTAAATTCAGTTTTCGAATTGACAAATTTATGATATCGAAGTTCGTATCGTTGGAATACACAAAAAATATATTTTTTATTTATTATTTTGATTATCGACGCACTCGTTGCAATTTTTCTAGGAAATTTAGTTTTCGAATTGACAAATTTATGAAATCGAAGTTAGCATCGTTGAAATACAACGAAAATTATATTTTTTATTCATTATTTTGATAAGAAATTGACTCGTTGCAATATTTTGTAGTAAATTCGATTTCTGAATGGAGAAATTCATGAAATCGAAGTTCGTATCGTTTGAATACAAAAAAAAACATATTTTTTATTTAATATTTTGATTATTGATGCACTCGTTGCAATTTTTCTAGTAAATTCAGTTTTCGAATGAAGAAATTTTACGTACCGAAGTTTGCGTCGTTGGAACACAACGAAAATTCGATTTTTTATTCATAATAATTACAAAGACAATTGCAGTCTCGAGAAAAGTCATTGAGAAAGTTTCTCACGAGTTGGGAATAATATCGCGAAGGTCGGAGGAGCGGTCTAAAGTGAGAAATATTAATTCCGACCGCGACTAATTCGCCTTCGGAGTTTGAAGCTTCCCTAATGACAAGTTTAATGCAAAGGGACCGTGTTAACATGAAAATAAAAATGAAAATAATTGGCTCTGGTGTAGGGAGACGTGCGTAAAGCTTTTAGGGGTTCGTCGACCTCCGTGGCTCTGGCTCCGGTCTCTGTATTATTCAGCAACGAAATGAACCCTAGAAACGGAGCTTTATTTTTTCCAGCAACTCGCGACTCTATAATCTCGTGCGACCAGTCGACCCTCGCGATCTTTGAAATTCAGGGCTCCTAAAATGGCCGTAAACATTTGATGCTTTCTGGGGAGCCGGAGGAGAGTTTTCTTGCCGCGGGCATGATGTCGATTGTCTTGCCAAAGTTGGCGTTTTTTCTGATGCTGCGTCCTTGGCTCAACGTTTCCACTCGTAAGACAATTTTCGAGCATCAACTATCCAGAGCTTTTTATCGCAAAAATGCTCCGAAGCGAAGCGTCTAATTTAAAAAAAANGAAATTCTTGCCCAGACGTTCGACCTCATTTCCAGCCAAATTTTCGCACTCTGTCAAAATTCTCATCGAATTAATTAATTAATCGTATCGCTTGTAATCATTGCGACCGACGACAAGTCTCATTCCTCCTTTCTGCTCGTTAAGAATTCATTTTATCTCGAGACTTACATAAAAACATATGGCGATGAAAAAAAAAATGAAAAAAAAAAAAACGTCGATTATTTTCGTTTACGCAATTGAACCAAGTGTGGAATTTGCTCGTGTGTATGTTAATGTAAAATGGTGCATAACAGCACTGCGAGAAGCAAAACATTTTGCGTGACGTGCGATGTTTGAGACGACGAGACGTACACAGTACGTTTCATCCTAAATGACGCGTTAAGCCTCGACACTACGCTCTTCGTTCAACCAACGAACAAGTAGATACCTTTTCCACGTGGACACGTACACTTTGCCAATCGCGTTGACTTCTCGCCCGTTTATACCACTTGGTACATTCTATTTTACTCCCTTATCGCACTCAGTCATTCTGGAACATTATTCCATACAATGTTTGAGCTTTCCCTTCGGTTATTTTTTAGGAGAGCACAACATTTTCTTACTGTAGTTTTTAACGATAATCCGACTGTCTTCTCTGCCATTCGGTAACTGAATTTACTAGAAATATTGCAACGAGTGCATTAATCATCGAAATAATTAATGAAATTTTTATTTTTTTTGTATTCCATCGATGCAAACTTTGCTATCATGAATTTTTCCATTCGAAAACTGAATTTTCTTAGAAAAATTGAAGCAAGTGCATTAATTATTAAAATAATGAATAATATTTTTATTTTTTTGTATTCCATCGATGCAAACTTTGCTATCATCAATTTTTCCATTCGAAAACTGAATTTTCTTAGAAAAATTGAAGCAAAGTGCATTAATTATTAAAATAATTAATGAAATTTTTAATTTTGTTGTATTCCATCGATGCAAACTTTGCTATCATCAATTTTTCCATTCGAAAACTGATTTTTCTTAGAAAAATTGAAGCAAAGTGAATTAATTATTAAAATGATGAATAAAATTTTTATTTTTGTTGTATTCCATCGATGCAAACTCTGCTATAATGAATTTTTCCATTCGAAAACTGAATTTTCTTGGAAAATTTGAAGCAAGTGCATTCATTATTAAAATGATGAATAAAATTTTTATTTTTTTTGGATTCCATCGATGCGAACTTTGCTATCATGAATTTTTCCATTCGAAAACTGAATTTTCTTGGAAAATTTGAAGCAAGTGCATTCATTATTAAAATGATGAATAAAATTTTTATTCTTTTTGTATTCCATCGATGCAAACTTTGCTATCATCAATTTTTCCATTCGAAAACTGATTTTTCTTAGAAAAATTGAAGCAAAGTGAATTAATTATTAAAATAATTAATGAAATTTTTATTTTTTTTTGTATTTCATCGATGCCAACTTTACTATGATGAATTTTTCCATTCGAACACTGAATTTACTAGAAATATTGCAACGAGTCCATTAATTATCAAAATAATTAATAAAATTTTTATTTTTTTTGTATTCCATCGATGCAAACTCTGCTATCATGAATTTTTCCATTCGAAAACTGAATTTTCTTAGAAAATTTGAAGCTAGTGCATTAATTATTAAAATAATGAATAAAATTTTTATTTTTGTTGTATTCCATGGATGCAAACTTTGTTACGATGGATTCGTCCATTCGGAAACTGAATTTTCTTGGAAAAATTGCAGCAATTGCATAAATTATTAAAATAATGAATGAAAATTTCTATTTTCGTTGTATTGCAACGACGCAAACTTCAGTATCTTAAGTCGCAACGGTCTTTTGTGAGCGTAGAAGGAAAATGCGAATTCGCAAAGTCGTTCTTCTACAATGACCTGCTTCTTATCATCTTTATCGGTAGCTGACGCACGACCTGCTCCGCAACAGCCTGACCTCGCATCATTTATTTATCCTATTTTCTCATTCATATGAAAAACGTGTATCGGATTCGAAAAAAACGCTACAGAGCTTTGATATTATTCGGATGGAATAATGACGCGGGAAACTGCGACTCTAGAATGTCGAACGCAACGCGCGGTGCTGTTGATAAATCCTCTCGCAACATTATTAATAAAAATTCTTCGTTAACAATAAAAATCGTCGAGAGCTCGAGGATGCGTCGATTTGTTCGAAGCCAAAAGGTCGTGAGGCACGTCAATGTTTTTTTATTTTTTTTTAATCGCTTTTTGCCCTTTTGCTTGCGAGAAATTGCCCAATCGGCACAATCGAAAATCGTCGATCTCTCGTGTCTCGATGACCGCACGTGTCATTCCCTTCCAGAGAAACTCGCGTTGACGGATATGGCCGATGGATTCGAAACGGTATAGACGATGAGTTTTCTAATAAGGCAATAAACGTGCGATTCCTCGAGAGCTCTCGCGATGTGCATGGAATCCAGCGTGTTATTCCCCAACTGTAAATTAGGCAACAATATTGCAGTGAGCAGCGAAAAACGAGAAAAAATTCTTAAACGTCGATTTTATTCCAACAGAGAAAAAAAAATATATTCGCACGCTTTGGCTTTCCAGTCAATCGATCTTTTCGCATCCGCCGAACCATTCTATAACAGAATCTTCATTTTTTAATTATTTTTATTTTTATTTATTTTTATTTTATTTATTTTTATTTTATTTATTTTCATTTTATTTATTTTTATTTTATTTATTTTTATTTTATTTATTTTTATTTTATTTATTTTTATTTTATTTATTTTTATTTTGTTTATTTTATTTTGTTTATTTTCATTTTGTTTATTTTATTTTTTTTATTTTCATTTTATTTATTTTTATTTTATTTGTTTTTATTTTCATTTATTTTTATTTTATTTATTTTTTTAAATAATAAAAAACGTTCACACGAAATTTTGATCAGAGTTTCTGTAAAAATTGACTAATTAATACGTGAATCTACTTTCGCAAACAAGCAACTGACATTTGCTCGTGTTGGTCGATTTAAAAATGCCTCTAATTAGTCTCGAAGCAATTGAGAAGAAACACCGAACTCTGGGTGCTTTCTGGCTGAACATGCAATAGACGAAAATCTCTAAACTCTTTATCGAATTTCATTGAAGTCGTCCCCATGCATTGGTCTCGATTCTCCGCATCTATAAATAGACGCTCACGTCTTTTTCGATCGGAACATGATCGAAGGTAATTCATACGATTCTCGGGTCACATTGCTATATGGTGACTGGTCGATCTTGTGTTTTCTCTAAGGGTCCAAATTTAATGGGTTCCCTTGGGCTGTCTCACATGACGCGATGATCCAACTTGTTATATTTAACTTGCGTCATTCGAAATTAACATTTTCCTTCTACGATGTTAAGGGCATTTGCACAACCGTGTTGGCGAGTGCGAGAAAAAAAAGTAGCGGCCATTATCGTAAGACTATCGAACGCCGTCTAGAGCTCGTCGGACTTGTCAAAGTTTTTTTAATCATTCGAGTCAATGAATGAATAATAAATAAATTCTTGGATTATTCCAAAGCGATGGAAATTGGTTCCATTTCAGGCTCATAAAAATTGTCCTCACACCTCTAGAGACCACTCGAACGAGCGCGCTAGGGACCACGCGGAATACCAGATCTCTGGAATGTCACTTTACATTTTCTTTTTTTTTATCTCCGTCAGATGGGATCGCGGCAAGACGCATGTGTCGTTACGCTAGGGAACAGCTATTTCTTCGCTCACTCTGCTTACTATACCATACACTTTTATCTTCATGTCGTCTCTCTCTTGCTTAATGCTTCTGTCTCGATTTTTTTTTTCTTTGTTTTTCTTTATTTTTCTTTATTTTTCTTTGTTTTTCTTTGTTTTTCTTTTTTTTTCTCTGCAGCCTGCAGGTGCGTGCAGTAGAACTTGGAATATTACGTCGATATATAATTTTATCCGCCGTCAAATGCGAGTTACGATGCCACGGCGTCGCGTCATAAACCGAATGACACTGCACGAAGTTCGCAACGTTTGGGTCCAACGAAAAATGAGGTTTTTTTGCTCAATTTTGAAAACAATGCGAATTTTCCGACTGATTCTTTTCTTTGGATCCTATAAAAAATGTCTCGTTCTTGTCCTGACAAAATGTTGTGCAAGAAGTTGAGAATAAATGCAGTTTCGTTGCATTCCAACGATGCAAACTTCGGCACCATAAATTTGTCCATTCGAAAACTAAATTTACTAGAAAAATTGCAACGAGTCCATTAATTATCAAAATAATTAATAAAAATTATTTTCTCGTTGTATTCCAACGATGCAAACTTCGGGATCATGAATTTGTCCAGCCGAAAACTGAATTTACTAGAAAAATTGCAACATCAAAATAATAATTTTTATTTTTTTGATATTTTTGATTTTTTTGAAAAAAAAAAAATTTTTGTATTCCAACGACGCAAACTTTGGCATCTTATTACTTTTTCCATAACGTGTATACAGTATGGTAAACTTACGCAGCAGTCGTCACGATAATTCCATCATAATTTTCTCGTAATTACTTCGCTGCCTCGAGCTGCAATGTTTTTTTATCAACTTTGTTATAGGAAAAAGAATACACAGAGTTTTTGAAATGGAGGAAAAATGAGTTTCAGTGGGAATAAGCTTGGCCAGCTTTGAAATCGAAACGCGCGCCTGTAACTCGAGAGAGAATCTTCACTAATATTCTCCTGGTCTCGATGACGTCAGCGAAACGTCGAAATGATTTTAGTGACACAATCTTCGCCAACTCGTTGTAATACACTTTTTTACTCTTTGGCTTTTGCCAACTTTCCCATGTCCAGGCAGATGTTTTCTCACACACGCTTTGCGCCGTTACATCGTCCAAATATTCGGTCAACTTGAAATTTTCAAAAAAAGTCTGTCGACGCGATTTTATGATTTTTTGAATTTTACGAAAATATGAGTTTTTTGAAAAATCGTCCGACCGCTCTAATTTTTGCAAATTTTATAAAATATTGTGTAAAAGTCTGTATTTCCTTTTTAGTTTCTAGAAAAGTGTCGAAATACTTTGTTGGAATTGCTAGAAAAATCCGAAATCTACGGAATTTTGAAATTTTCAAAAAAAGTCTGTCGTCGCTCTAACTTGCGCAAATTTTACGATTCATTACTAACTTTTTTTTTATGAATAGAGTATCACAATAGGAAGCTTGGTATCGAATTTGGAAAATATTGGTCGAACGGTTTGATTTTAATGATTTTTTGAATTTTACGAAAATCTGAGTTTTTTGAAAAATCGTCCGACCGCTCTAATTTTTGCAAATTTTATAAAATATTGTGTAAAAGTCTGTATGTCCTTTTTAGTTTCTAGAAAAGTGTCGAAATACTTTGTTGGAATTGCTAGAAAAATACGAAATCTACGGAATTTTGAAATTTTCAAAAAAAGTCTGTCGTCGCTCTAACTTGCGCAAATTTTACGATTCATTACTAACTTTTTTTTTATGAATAGAGTATCACAATAGGAAGCTTGGTATCGAATTTGGAAAATATTGGTCGAACGGTTTGAATTTAATGATTTTTTGAATTTTACGAAAATCTGAGTTTTTTGAAAAATCGTCCGACCGCTCTAATTTTTGCAAATTTTATAAAATATTGTGTAAAAGTCTGTATGTCCTTTTTAGTTTCTAGAAAAGTGTCGAAATACTTTGTTGGAATTGCTAGAAAAATACGAAATCTACGGAATTTTGAAATTTTCAAAAAAAGTCTGTCGACGCTCCAACTTGCGCAAATTTTAAGATTCATTACTAACTTTTTTTTTATGAATAGAGTATCACAATAGGAAGCTTGGTATCGAATTTGGAAAATATTGGTCGAACGGTTTGAATTTAATGATTTTTTGAATTTTACGAAAATCTGAGTTTTTTGAAAAATCGTCCGACCGCTCTAATTTTTGCAAATTTTATAAAATATTGTGTAAAAGTCTGTATGTCCTTTTTAGTTTCTAGAAAAGTGACGAAATACTTTGTTGGAATTGCTAGAAAAATACGAAATCGACGGAATTTTGAAATTTTCAAAAAAAGTCTGTCGACGCTCCAACTTGCGCAAATTTTGGGATTCATTACTAACTTTTTTTTTATGAATAGAGTATCACAATAGGAAGCTTGGTATCGAATTTGGAAAATCTCGGTCGAACGGTTGAAATTTTCTGATTTTTTGAATTTTTCGAAAATCTGAATTTTTCGAAAAATCGTCCGACCGCTCTAATTATTGAATAATTGTCAAATCAACAGACACGTGGCTGTCGACAAGGAATCACCGAGTTGTTCCTCGTCCCGATCACTCGGTCAATTCCTCGGGGAAAAGCCATCAGCGAAATCGATGCTCGAGAGATCGACGAGCTGTCAACCGGCGGGGGGCGAGCAGGGGGGAAGGTCCAAGTTACCGGAAGCTGCTTCGCCGGTGATTGACGACGATTTGTTCAAATCCTCAGTAACAACGAAAAGCAATAGAAATAGTTCGCGAATCTCCGATATAACGAGCTCCGCGTTAAACGGGAAATTCGAGGCTGTTCGGGGCTCGCGGAGGAAAGTTTTTGGCGAGGACACTGTGAACAGTGGTCCGTCGATATTTCCTGAGATTTGTAAAAAAGAAAAAGACACTGAGCCAGAAATATTGAGTAAAAATCCGTCGCTTCGGGTTTCCGAATCCGCCGAAGAGAACGACGAGCACGGGAGTTTGTGGGGAGACGACGAGACGCGAATCTACGAGGTTAGAAAAGACAGTGCTCTGTACATCGACGAGAGCAACATCGAGAGCTTAACGTTGAGCGATAATTTCCTCGGGACTGGAGCCGCGGAGTCTCGCTCTTTAAAAACCCCCGGCTCGTCGAGTCCCTCGGAGAACAGCGAGGAATCGAGCAGCTGGAAACTATCGAAACCTCGAGCGAGGCGCGAGAGCAGTGGCTACTTTAGCAACCTCGGAACCTTCGACGAGGATCGATGGATCACGAGCGGCATGGATCTCGCGAACCAACAAGATCTCATCGGCTCGAGAGACATTCCTCGGGAGCGACGAACATCTTCGACGAAAAACCGACTTCCCTCGATCTACGACAAACCGCAGCAGCAGCCTCTCGAGCTCCCGATCGTCGCCTCTTGCGGCCAACAATCCACCAAAGTCTCGAACCTTGTTTACCCTGCGGACATCGAACAAACTTTGCAAACATTCTCATCCAACGAATTATCAAATGCTGCGAATGCCAAAGGCTCGCGTACCGAAATGCCGGATATCGAGGAACAAATGAGCCTCGAGCTCGAAAAATCCAACAATTTCGAGTCGTCGAACGATGACAACGACGTCGCTTCGATCTGTAGCCACGAGGACCTCGATTTGTCGCTAAAAATATCTCAGCTTTGCATGAATAATGGATCGGGGAGCAGGCACGATTCGCTAACCCCGATTGGCATCGTGGACGAAGAAAATATCGACGAATCATCGAAAAACGTGTTGAACGCTCAAGATAAATCGGCTGCATGGAGTTGCGGAGCGTGTAGCCAACCAAGGACGAGCCCGAAGCCACAAAATGGAAAAATAGTCGGTCAACCAAACGGTCGAGTGGAAATTTGCAAGAAAAATGATTTTTCCTCGAATTTTGAAAATTTTACGAGCCTCGACGACGAGGACGACAATGACCAAGTCGTCACCGCGGTGCTGGAGCCTCCGAAGCAAAGAAATTCATTGGCCGAGACAAGGAAAGCTCTGCCGAAGCCGATAAAAGTTTATCAACTTTTATCGACCCAATCGGAAGATCGTGGCGACGACGAGGCCCGAATTTTCGATCGTAGAATTTCGTTGCAAGTCGCAAGGCCCACCGAGGACGAAACGATTCGTGAAAATTGTCAAATTTCGCTTCCGAAGGAGCAACGGAGTCGTGGCTCCTTGGCGGAAGAGAAAAAACTTATTCACGCCGATTCGGTGCCGATCCTCAAGATTTCGAGGTCCTCGGATCTCGTGGGTGAAAGAACGGAACGCCGCGGCCTCGAGATCGACCCAACGAGGACGTCCCCAGCTCCAGAAATATTCTCGTCCTCCGGAGCACCGGGACTTTCCACCGAAGAGCCACTAAGCCTCCTCGACAAACCATCGGGCTCGAGCATCCCGGCTATTCGCCCGATTTATCCTTACTGCCCTTACTCACCTTACGGAAGTCCTCAAGGATCACCCAGAACCAATAGAAAAAGACCTTTGCGCGAGAGCCGCAGAGTTTCGATCGATAGTCGACAAGGTGCACTCCAGCTCAATCAGTACAAACTTCTCAACAACATTGGCCAGGTAAATCCATTTTTTTCATATTACTTTGACCTTGAACCTTCGCCTCATTGTATATCGAGCGTTTGATCCGCCCGATAATTATTCATTTTTATTTTTTATTTTTTATTTCAATATTGAATTTAAATTTTTAATTTTCTGCTTTTATTTTTAATTTAAATTTGAATTTTTAATTTTCTATTTTTATTTTTAATTTAAATTTAAATTTAAATCGAAAATTTTCTATTTTCTATTTTTATTATTAATTTGAATTTGAATTTTCAGTTTTTAATTTGAATTTTTAATTTTCTATTTTTATTTTTAATTTGAATTTGAATTTTCAGTTTTTAATTTGAATTTTTCAATTTTCTATTTTTATTTTTAATTTAAATTAAAATTAAAATTAAAATTTTTCAATTTTCAATTTTTATTTTTATTTTTAATTTAAATTTGAATTTTGAATCTGAATTTTCTATTTTTATTTTTAACTTGAATTTAAATTTCGAATTTTTAATTTTTTATGTTTAATTGTTAATTTTGAATATTTAATTTTTATATTTTTAATTTTAATTTAAAAAAAATGATGAATTGTTGTGATTGAGGGAAGAAACTTTTGTAGGGATCGTACGGGATTGTAAAGTTGGCGTACAACGAGGAGGACGATACGCATTATGCAATGAAAATTCTGAGCAAGAAGAAGCTGATGAAGAAGGCTGGAATATTCGGGAGAATAGCGCCTGGACGGAAAAGCAGTTCCAATCCATTAGCTAAAGTTTATCGTGAAATTGCTTTGTTGAAGAAACTCGATCACCCGAACGTCGTAAAACTCGTTGAAGTACTCGACGATCCTGACGAAGACAATCTTTATCTTGTCTTTGAACTTGTTCAGAAGGGCGAAGTCTTACAAATTCCTACTGATAAGCCACTCGATGAAGAGACTGCTAGAAAATATTTTCGCGATGTTGTCATGGGCGTCGAGTATCGTAAGTTCATTTTTTATCTTTTTTTTTCAACGTCTGCTGGAGAAAATACTCGGAAAATTTAAAAACGATTTTTTATCGAATTCGAACCGACGAAAAACGCATTTTTATTTTTTTTTTTATTTTTTTTTAAATTTATACGTGAGGGAACAATAATGCGGGAAATGAACGATTTTTATTTGAATTTGTGCAGTTCACTATCAGAGGATCGTACATCGTGACATAAAACCGAGCAATTTACTGGTGGATAGCGAGGGCAGAGTGAAAGTCGCGGATTTGGGAGTGAGTGCAGAGTTGAGAGCAGCCGGTGAATTGTTGTCCGGTTCGGCAGGAACTCCCGCATTCGCAGCCCCTGAGACGTCGACCCCTGGAGCCGAATATTCTGGCACGGTAAGCTCGCAGCGTTGGAATGCAACGAAAAATTATTATTCTTCATAGCAGAGCACTCTCTTTACTAGAAAATTTGAAACGAGTGCATTAATTATCAGAATAATTAATGAAAAATACTATTTCGTTGTTTTCCAACTATGCGAACTTCGATATCATTAATTTGTCCATTCGAAAACTGAATTTATTAGAAAAATTGCTAGAAAATGGATTAATCATCAAAATAATTAATGAAAAATACTATTTCGTGGTTGTCCAACTATTCGAACTTCGATATCATTAATTTGTCCATTCGGAAACTAAATTTATTAGAAAAATTGCTAGAAAATGGATTAATTATCAAAATAATTAATAAAAAATACTATTTCGTTGTTTTCCAACGATGCGAACTTCGATATCATTAATTTGTCCATTCGAAAACTGAATTTATTAGAAAAATTGCCAGAAAATGGATTGATTATCAAAATAATTAATAAAAAATATATTTTTCATTGTATTTCAACGATCAACACTCCGATATCATAAATTTGTCAATTCGAAAACTGAATTTACTAGAAAAATTGCAACGAGTGCCTTAATAATCAAAATAATTAACAAAAAAATATATTTTCCGTTGTATTCCAACGATCAACACTCCGATATCATAAATTTGTCAATTCGAAAACTGAATTTACTAGAAAAATTGCAACGAGTGCATTAATTATCAAAATAATTAACAAAAAAATATATTTTCCGTTNTAATAAAAAAAAAAAAAAAAATTCGTTGTATTTCGACGATGAAGACTCGAGGTCGTTCTAATAATTTCGAGAATATCTTTTACAAAAGAAAAGCTTTTGAATAATTGTGGGCGCGATATTTTATTTAAAGTTTTCTGTCGAAACAGCTGTGCGACGTCTGGTCAATGGGGGTGACTCTTTATAGCCTGGTGACTGGGAAAGTACCTTGGGACGGTTCCGGAAGTATAATCGGTGTTCAAGCCGCGATACGTTCGGAGCCGTTACGATTTCCAGAGAAGCCTCGTCTCTCCGAGGACTTGTACGATCTGCTCTCGCAAATGTTGGCCAAAGATCCTGCCAAGAGAATCAACCTCGCCGACATTAAGCAACACTGCTGGCTAACCAACAATGGGAACGACGTCTTGCCAAGCGAAACCGAGAATTGTCGCTTGCCGGTGACCGTAACTGACGAAGAAGTTGCGCGAGTTGTTACTCGAGTTCCAAAACTTGATACTCTCATTCTCATCAAAACGATGCTCAAGCAGCACAGCTTCCAGGTTGCTTTCCACTCACTTTTTTCATCACATATTTCATTCAGATTCTTGCATTTTCTCTGCAAATTCAACGACACGAAAAGAAAACTGAAAAATTTCAATTTTCAGCGTTTTTTTTAAATTTGCATTGAAATTATACGATTTTGATAACTTTTCCAGAAAGTAAAGAGGAAATACAGACTCTTAGACGATATTTTATAAAATTTGCAAAAATTAGAGCGGTCGGACGATTTTTCAAAGAATTCAGATTTTCGTAAAATTCAAAAAATCATTAAATTCAAACCGTTCGACCAATATTTTCCAAATTCGATACCAACATTTAATATTTCTGTTGGTATTTTTGACAGAATCCATTTTTACCGAGAAGAACTGTGAGGACAGCTCTGGACAGTGTCGCAGATGCAGCCATGAAAAAACAGACTTCGAGCGAGCTGATGGACTCCTCGAAAAGTTCAGTCTCTCTTGGTAAAAATCTTGCCACTAGAAGCGAAAAATTTCAAAATGATGGAAGAAGCAATTCCGCACCCGACAGATACGAGTGGCACACAAACGGAAGGTTCGCGATTGCACGAATAACTCACGACATTGAAAATTGCATGATTGGAATGCCACGAAATTTTTTTTCAAATTTAGTTTGAAAAATTTGGATAATTTTGAAAATTCACCAAAAAATCAATAAAAATGAATATTTTCGTTGCATTCCAACGCTGCGAACTTCAGCTCCACAAATCGCACGATCATTTCCATTTTTCAATGAAATTTAACATTTTTTTTCGCCTTTTTATTCGCTCTCGTGAATTTGACAAATTTGCATCGAATTTTTCGAGATTTTGAGTTTTTTTTCGTGAGAATATTCTCGGCTCAAGTGAATCTCAATTTTTTTGCAGGCAAATGTCGAGTGACTCGCTATTGGCTCCGGTGAGAGAAGCCTCGAGTCAAGAGACTGAGATGGAAAAACGGTGACATTGCGAGAGCTCTCGATCGATGAGCTTGAAAAGTTGTCAAGCTCGAGTGTCGAGCGAGGCAAGGACCAACGACGACGATCAAGTTGCTGGAGAGTCATGCACAGACGCACAAGACACTTGTTCGTCCTCTGACATTCCCAAGCGATGAAAAGCTTCGTTGCTAATTCGTCACTCAACAAAACCAACGAAACTAAACTCTTCCACCGTTTCTCTCAGCCTTTTCCCTTCGTTTTTGAATCTCGATAGTTTTTACGATTACAAATCTACACGGAAATGATACAACGTTCTTTCTCACGACCACATGATATTCTCACTTTTTTCTGGTACATTTGTCGTCCTGCCAGAAGAAGAAATTGCCGGATGAGCTTTATACAGAGTTTTGATATTTGGAACGACGTCGCGGAGCTTGGATCGTTGGAATGCAACGTAATTCTTTCATTTCTTTGGCAGAAACAAAAAAAATGGGAAGTACAGACTCATCTTACAAAATTTTTAAAAAATTTGACGATTTTTCAAAAAATTCTCGTAAAATTCGAAAAATCAGAAAATTCAAACCGTTCGATCGATATTTTCCAAATTCTATACCAAGCTTCCTATTGTGATACTCTATTCATAAAAAAAAAGTTTACAATGGATCTTAAAATTTGCGCGAGTCAGAACGTCGACAGGCTTTTTTTGAAAATTTCAAAATTCCGTAGATTTCGTAATTTTCTAACAATTGCAACTAAATTATCAGAGAATCAAGAGATTGTATGGATTGACTTTCGTGCGAAACGGGAGCCCTGTAGCTCGAACCGTTCTCGAGTTATTAATTTTTGAATTTTCCAGTGTCTGAACACACAGATCCGGACATTTTTGCTAGAAATGATTTTTCGTTGCTTTGGGAAATTTTAGGCACTCGAATGCCATCAGAAGATCGAGCGAAAATTTCTGCATGAATTTTTCGTAAAGAAAGTAATTTTTTCCAATTAAAAAATTTTATTTCCAATTTAAAAATTTTCCAGTTTAAAAAATTTCTTTCCACATTAAAAAGTGGAGAAGAAATTATTTTCCAGCGTCACGAAGTTTCCTCGATGAGTAATTTGGATGATTTCGAAAAAGAAACGAATTATTGAGGAAAATTTTTCGTTGCATTCCAACGTTTCGATCTTTGGCTTCGTATATTTCGAGACTTTGGTGTGTGAACGGCTGCTGCATTCTTGTTGCGAGATATACTGATTATAGGCATGAAATAGGCCAAGGTGGAGAATGTGATTGATACGAGGCACTGAGAACGACATGGTGAAGATTTTTTCAAGCCGATCGCCTTGTTAGTTAGAAAACAAAGGATTTAAATGCGATTTAATACGAATTTGTGGTAATTGGCTAGTTTTCAATAACGAGAGTCATTAGGGGGACCAGTATCGAGAATCCGAGCTTAGGCCTTTTACAGTCGGCGAAAAATTTGTCCCAAAAACGTACACACATACAGACACACACCATTAAGTTTATTTATTTGATGAAAAGTTTGGAGCTCGTGTCCCAGTTTTCACGTTTTAGCGTCGAGGCTACGCAGACACGAAGAAAATTGTCGAAACATCGAAAACTCACGTTTTTTTTATTTTTACGAACATCGAGACCAAAAGCCTCCAGAACGTCACAAAAAAAAATCCATTTTTTTCTACATTCACCTTTTTAAATCGTAAGTCACGTGGAAACGAATTTTCATCGAGTATTTTTCTACACAAGTTGATGAAAGTTTTGTAAAAGTGGTGCTACGTGTTTAGCAAAAATCAAAGTTGACGTACAAATGAAAATCTAGTTCTTATTTACTATTTTTTTCGTTAGGCAGTACGAAAAGTACCGGAGCACAAAAAAACACACCGCGACCGACAAGCGTGCGTGTGTAAGCTGTGGACTTGATTTCCATGTGTTCCAAAATGTAGCTTTAGGCTGCAGAGCAGGAAAAAAATAGTTTGCTCGACGAGTACGACGAATACCGTCTTCCAGGATCTTTTTAGCAAGTCGAGTCATTTCGTTTATCAATTGCTTCGCTGAGCCAGACGCGATGGCGGTACCAACACAGGTGCATTCTTCATTTTTGTGTGCCGGAAGTACGTTCATCCGGAAATAACGTTTTTCTATATTGCCACTTCGAACATTCTTTAGAATAAACGTTTTTATTCTTAAACACTTGTTGCCATAGACACGGAAATACTTTTGTGTCCAAAATTAGTATGGAATCAGAGTTCTGTACCATTATCGTGTCTCGGAGATTTTTGGGCAAATACGGAATAATTTTTCATCGGAAAATGGACGTCAAAATGTCAAAATTCTGGGATAAATGTTAAAATTTGGGGAAAAATGTCGAAATTTGGCAAAAAAAATCAAAATTTTGCGAAAAATGTTAAAAATTATCAAAAATCGTGAAAATCTGGCAAAAAAAATCAAAATTTTGGGAAAAATGTCAAAAATTGTGAAAATTTGGCAAAAAAAATCAAAATTTTGGGAAAAATGTCAAAAATTGGCAAAATGTGGCAAAAAAAATCAAAATTTTGGGAAAAATGTCAAAAATTGGGAAAAAGTGTCGAAATTTGGCAAAAAAAATAAAAGTTTGACAAAAAACGTCAAAATTTTGGAAAAAATGTGAAAATTCGACGAAAAATGTGAAAATTTGTGCAAAAATTTCACCTTTCCTTTAATTTCAATACAATAAGAATGAAAAATTGTTCCTTGCAAAAATCTCTTACCGGAGCTACAAGGTAAACGGGGGAACATATTATTTTTTTTCTCTCCGAAGTATCGAGGCTGCTCCAAAATGATTGAAAGTTTCTAGGCAACGATATTAATAGTACGAATCGTAATAAGCAAGTTCGTGTCTTTAAAAATACGAAATGCTAGAGAAATTTATATTTCGATGATTAACAACGTGTCTGCGTGTGTGTGTATGTGTGTCGCGTGCGTAACGATCTCATAATATGTAGGCGCTGACGCGAATTAATGTAGAAACATTGTGATCTCTTTCTCTCTCTCTCTCTCTCTCTCTTTCTCTCTCTTACACGCAATTTTGACTTTTTCCAAAATATGCACAAAATACTTTTTACGTATAAAATTAAAAAATCCGTAATTACTATACTACGTAATTTTCATTATCGATATTATAAAAGTCTCTCGATGTAAGGTAACGACACGTGTGCTGTTTAAATCTCTTGCAGTTTAACGACGAACGAGCAAAAAATAAGCGTGACCACTCGCCTTATTCTTCGTGAAACGTCGTTTTTGTTTAGTTTACCAAAAAATCCTCAAAATTCTCCAAATTAATTTTCGGAATTTGGAGAAAAAAAAATTCATTTCGTTTGCATCGATTTTTAGGAAAAGAAAAATATTTTTTTTTTCCTCTGAATTGCAATTTTTCGTGCAGACGAAAAACTGACTCGAAATATTCAATTTTTTCACGTGAAAATTTCTCTCCAGCTTCGCTTTCTTGTTGGAAAACAAAAATTGCACTAATTCGCATCCTCGATTTATTAATTATTCGTTAAACGTTCACAGACTCTTGACGAATCGAAGAAAAAAAAAAAAAAAAACGAAGAAACTTTGGAAATTGTAACGTTAGTTAGGATTATGAAATTATGTCGATTCGTGTCATGGGGTAAAGTGACCAGGGGATGGACGAGAGCATCGGTTGTCGTTGAAAATATTGGAGCAAAATTTTTCGGCTCAATTTCATCGAATCGAATAAATTTTGAATTTTAACGTCGTCGACGAATTCAAGAATTTCGTCACGTTTTTTTTATCCACTTTTGCAATATTCTTCGTCGTCGCAATCAGCTCCAACGATTTTTTTCCATTTTTTTCGAATTTTCTTCCTGAACCAACGACAGAGTCAAAAAAAATTTAATAAAATTGTTTCTTTTTTTTTTACGGTGTTTCGAAACACTGCAGCTTTTTCCCTCGTCCATTAACTCGTCGGTTTACCCCCCTACGATGTTGGCATCGTTGGAATGCAACGAAAACTCATCATTTTTTGTGGCAGAGCAATAAATTCTCATGCAGCATTCGTCAACGACGATGACTCGGTCTTCTTTGCCATTGAAAAAATGAATTTACTAGAAAAATTGCAACGAGTCCATTAATTATCAAAATAATGAGAGAAAAAATTTTTTTCGTTGTTTTCCAACGATGCAAACTTCGCTGTCATCGTGTTATTACGTTTTTCGTTTATGTAGCTTTTTTATATCAGACAATCAAGTCGGTAGTATTAAATTTGGATACGACGCTAACATCGAACGTAAAAAATGAGTTTTATCGAGGGAGAATATATATTCTGATAATATAATGTATAAATATATAGAATAATTATAAGAAATATCAGAAAGTGACCAAGTCCTCCGTACGTTTCGTAATAAAACAGAAATTTATTCGTACACACGAGATTTTAATTTTTTGAGGCTGTTTCAGGAATGAGAATGAATTTTCTGAGATCCTCGGAGAGTCAACGACTCTTTGGCTCAGCTGCTTCGTCTGGGATTTTGCAAATTGCTGGTTCGAGTTGATTGTGGGGGAAAAAATGATGTTGAAGCTTCAGAAATATTGGGATCCCGTTGGTTCTTTATATTCGACCAACTTTCCTCGACCTCGAGACTCCCTTGCCCCTTTTGTTCCGAGGTTTATCGATAACTATTTTTCTCCATTTGTTGTTCAGCTCCACAGCGATGTCGACGCAATCGCCTGAGCAACAGAGAGAGAGAAAATTTAACGAAATGAAAGGAAAATTCGTGTACGTATTAGCGAGTGATTTTAATTAATGTCTCGGTAGACACACATGGGTCTGGGGCACCCCAGTTTTACACAAGAGCGTGTTCTAAAAGTTGCAATTTTTAACATAAAATTAAATAAATCATATAAAATCGAATGGAAATTGAAAAAATCAAATAAAAAAGAATAAAAATTTATAAATTCAAATAAAATAGAATAAAAATTCAAAAAATCAAATATTTGTTTATAAAAATTACAATTTTCAGTAGTTTCTCACAAGAGCGTATAAAAGTTGCAATTTTTAACATAAAAATTAAATAAATCAAATAAAATATAATAGAAATTGAAAAAATCAAATAAAAAAGAATAAAAATTTATAAATTCAAATAAAATAGAATAAAGATTCAAAAAATAAAATATTCATTTATAAAAATTACAATTTTCAGTAGTTTCTCACAAGAGCGTATAAAAGTTGCAATTTTCAACATTTAATATTTCCATTTCTGAATGGTGAAGCCTCTTAAAACTTTGCACACACTTTTGTGTAACATCGAAGAAGATTTATTTAATTTTTCAAACAAAATCGCTCGTAAAATTTTATCGAAATTTTGTTTATTGCATAAAAAATACAGAATACCTCGGAAAATCTTGAATTTAGAGAACGTTGTTCTTTAGTCAATTTGTAGCAAATTTTTTTCATAAAATTTGATGCAGTAAAAAACTGTAGGACGCCCCAGACCCATGTGTGTCTACGGAGGGTTAAATTTGATGCTCGTCGTCGATAAGATCGACCCTAAAAAATTAC
Organism: Hyposoter didymator; assembly: GCA_037952995.1. Classification (NCBI taxonomy): domain Eukaryota; kingdom Metazoa; phylum Arthropoda; class Insecta; order Hymenoptera; family Ichneumonidae; genus Hyposoter; species Hyposoter didymator. The sequence goes on along the minus strand of JBAJMU010000012.1, from coordinate 4,748,953 downwards.
CTTGTGGGTCTATCGGATAAAATTTGCTGCTGAATGTAAAAGGCTCTTCGACGTTTCGGAATATCGCTCGATTGACCTCGCCCTCATTGAACGTCGTGTTCTCCACCGAAGATTTAACCAGAGCATCGAGAAACAGAGACCAACGAGGTTTGAAATAATCAACAACAACTCCGGACCATTGTTTGTTCGCGTAGTCTCGGATCTCTCCCTTCGGTCCCCACAGGGTAATCTGATTTCTGGCGTTGTATTCGTACCTCTTTGATTCCTCAATATTTTCCGCCAAAAACATCGCGTCCGCGATCCATTTTCCGAGCAAAAAATTTTCACTCGATGCCAAAATCCTCTCGAGATCGTCGAACGCGTCCAGCAGCAAAAACGCGTTTGCACTGTTGATAAAAAAAAATACAAAATTAACTAAAAAATCCGCAAAATTTTATAAAAAAAAATTGTTTCGGGTCAAAAAGACCCAGATGATTCGCGGAGGATTTAAATTTTCCTCCAACTGGTTGACACTCACCGCAGTGACGTTACATTTTTTTTCGAATATGCATTTCGAATCTGCAGATAAATTTCCTCCGCTCGTAATTGCAAGGCTTGTCTCGTTACGTCGATCAAATCATGTCTGTAAAATGTACTGTTCGCCAAGTCCGTTCGAGCAGTCGTCAAATTATCCCAAGCCACGTAAAAATTATCTGGATCGTACCAAGTCTGTGAAAAATGCAATTTGGTCGATTTTAGTGCATTTAAACGAATTATTTTTTGAATTTGCTCCAACAATATCAAGGCAATTGTTTTTATTTATTTATTCATTCATTTATTTATTTTTTTATTTTTTTAGAATTTTTTTTATTTTATTTTATTTATTTTTCATCGATTTTTTTCTTTATTTGTTATTTTTTTTTTTTAATAGAATTGAAAACCGAATGGGACACTCGATTCTACTCGGTGGGGGGTGCAATTATTGGAGAAATTAAATTTTTCACTCGCAATTGCTTAGCGAGGGACGAATGCCTTTTGGATTCGTCACGAAACTTTACCCAGGTATTGATTTTCAAACTGGGCCGTCTCGTTATCACATAGTGTCCTCTGATCCTGTGAATCCCGCGAAAATTATATACAGTTTGACGTAAAATCTGCCAAGCTGCTTGAGAAGCTTGATTGCTCGAGCCGTATCTTCGCACGGAGTAATCTGCGAACCTGTAAAGTGTTTTTTTTTTTTTTTATGACGCTGAAGTTTGCGACGTTGAGATCCGACGAATTTTTTTTTTTTCTGTTAATTGTTTGGTCAGTTTTAAAAACTGATTTTCTGGTTGGATCCTAGAAAAAGATCGTTTCAGTGTCCTGAATAAATATCGAATCAGAATTTCAATCAAAAATCAGAATCTCGTTGCATTTCAATGAAAAATACTTTTTTTTATTTATTTTTTATTCAATTTGAAAATCGTGACAATTTTTCTACCGATTTTGGGTTTAGATCCTTAAAAAATATCGTTTTATTGTCTTGACCAAATATTTGAAGAGAATTTCAATGAAAAATCAGAATTTCGTTGCATTCCAATGGAAAATGCATTTTTAAATTAATTTTTTGATTAATTCCAAAAAACATGACAATTTTATGCAAATTTTGGGTTTAGATCCTTAAAAAATATCGTTTTATTGTCCTGACCAAATATTTGAAGAGAATTTCAATTAAAAATCAAAATTTCGTTGCATTCCAATGAAAAATGCATTTTTGATTAATTTTTTTGATTGATTCCAAAAACCATGACAATTTTATGCAAATTTTGGGTTTGGATCCTTAAAAAATATCGTTTTATTGTCTTGACCAAATATTTGAAGAGAATTTCAATTAAAAATCAGAATTTCGTTGCATTCCAATGGAAAATGCATTTTTTAATTAATTTTTTTCATTAATTCCAAAAACCATGACAATTTTATGCAAATTTTGGGTTTAGATCCTTAAAAAATATCGTTTTATTGTCCTGATCAAATTTTCGAACAGAATTTCAATAAAAAATCAGAATTTCGTTGCATTCCAATGAAAAATACTTTTTAAATTAATTTTTCGTTCAATTTTAAAAACCATGACAAAGTTTCTATCGATATTATGTTTGGCTCTGGAAAAAATATCGTTTTATTTCCCTGACTAAATATTGCATAAGAATCATTGGCTCTGCTCGAGAAAAAACAGAATTTTGTTGCATTCCAACGATGCAAACTCTGACACAATGTTTTTTCTTCATTTTTTTCAAATTCGAAAATACCTGCATATTCAATGAGAATATTTTACCATTTGGGAAGATTGACAGGCTTTTCTCTGTAGCCCATTTCGTTCATGAGCTCGTACACGACGTAGTTTTGATTGATTCCTTCAGGCGTCAAACCTGTTCCAATCATTGTGCTCGAGTTCATGCTGCGAGCTTCGAAAATTCTCTACAATCAACAATCGTTAGAATATTTACTAAAGAATTAATTTCGCAGGCACACGATCAGCCAAATACCTCGTTGATGATGCCTGCTGAGCCAAACATGCCCAGAGTGCCTCCAAAGTTGTGGAGCATGCACCATATGAATGGTTGACCGTAATAAGACTTGAGCCTCGTGTACTGAGGAAATTGTTCGGACTGTAGATCGAGGACAATCATTTTTCCCTGAAAATTAAAAATCCAAAAAATTTCATTCGTCGAGTAATCAAGAAATGAGCAAAATTTTGATTAAAATTAAAACGAAAACTCAAAATACTTGCAATAGGGACTGACGTCACGAAAGCTTCGACACGTGGCCCAGTCCAGAATGACATTTCGTGAACAAACAACCAGCCCTGCATCAACCTACATTTTTTTTTTCATATTTCAACATTTTTTTGGTAACTAATCAAGTGACTCATTAATTATTCTTGTGACTAGCAAGTCGCAAGTTTACCAGATTGCTTGAGGGTCCACCTCGGTCATGGTTTCGAACACAGCTCGACCAATGTTTCTCAAACTCGTTAGATCGCTGGCTGGGGGTTCATTCTCGTTGAAGGTATCGCAATTGTAAATGTGGTCGGTTCCGAATTCATCGATGTACTATGAACGATAAAAAATTAGCATGAAAAATCAATTTTTTAGAAATTTCTAAAAATTCTGATTATTCCGAAGTTTTCATCGTTGGAATAATACGGAAAATAATTTTTTTATTAATTTTTTTAAGAATTAATGCACTCGTTGCAATTTTTCTAGCAAATTTAATTTTCGAATGGACAAATTTATGTTACCAAAGTTTTCATCGTTGGAATACAACGGAAAATAATTTTTTTATTAATTATTTTAACAATTAATGCACTCGTTGCAATTTTTCTAGCAAATTTAATTTTGGAATGGACAAATTTATGATACAGAAGTTTTCATCGTTGGAATACAACGGAAAATAATTTTTTTATTTATTATTTTAATAATTGATGCACTCGTTGCAATTTTTCTATCAAATTTAATTTTCGAATGGACAAATTTATGTTACCGGAGTTTTCATCGTTGGAATACAACGAAAAATAATTTTTTTATTAATTATTTTAACAATTAATGGACTCGTTGCAATTTTTCTAGCAAATTTAATTTTCGAATGGACAAATTTATGATTCTGAAGTTTTCATCGTTGGAATACAACGAGAAATAAATTTTTTATTCAATATTTTAACAATTAATGCACTGGTTGCAATTTTTCTACTAAATTCGATTTTCGAATGGACAAATTTATGACGAGGAAGTTCGCATCGTTGAAATAGAACGAAAGAAAAAAAGTTTTCGTCACATTCCAACGACGCGGACTCGAACATCGTAAATGCTGGCGTACCTTGCGTAGAAATTGAGCTCCTACGATTTTGAACAGAGGATCGGTTGGTGCCAGTAAAAAGGGACTATCACATAAAAAGCAGACGGATTTTTATTAATTTTTGCTTTTCTTCCGAGGACCTTTAATACGAAGAAAAAAAAATTAACTGACCAGCAATATTCGTCGCTGAATTTGTTCCATTTGTCGATTTTTGTTACGTTCGCATTCGGAAATATTCTCGTTAAAGCTCGTGGAACGTGACCAGCAAACGCCGGGAGTACCGTGATTATCCCGAGCTCTCTCATTCTCTGGAGTATTCGATGCTGAAGGACAAGGGTCAGCTTGTGCCAAGAAGGCGTTAAGGGACCACCCCATCCTCGTATATTTCCCATCCTTGCCCTACCGAACCAAAGATTCGTAAAAATCTCGATAGCGACACTTTGTCATCACGAAATGTTCATTTCGCTGCAAAAACAATCTCGAAACTTGAATTTTCGTTGTTAATTTAACGATGAAAAAAAAAATCGATTTCCTTGTCGATTAAAAATGAAAAATCATTTTTTTTTCGCTCGTTACCATGGCAAGAAAGCTGGGCCTCCAAAATGTCGATTTATCTCATCGATAGTCAGTCCCATCTCCATGTAAACTCTTTGCCAAATCGCCTCCTGACCATGAAACGCAAGAGCCAGATTGATACCGTTCAAGGCCATCCAGTCAATGTGTTTTTCCCACTGATGCCATCCCCACCACGTTGTACTGTATCCCGCAGTGCATACGTTTTGGTAATATCGAAACCTCGAAAAAATCGTTAAATCAAATAAAATGGAATAAAAATTCAAAAAATCAAATATTTATTTATAAAAATTTCAATTTTCAGTAGTTTCTCACAAGATCGTATAAAAGTTGCAGATTTTAACATAAAAATTAAATAAATTGAATAAAATATAATAAAAATTCAAAAAATCCAATATTCATTTATAAAAATTGCAATTTTCCGTAGTTTCTCACAAGATCGTATAAACTTGCAATTTTTACCATAAAAATTAAATAAATCGAATAAAATATAATAAAAATTCAAAAAATCAAATATTTATTTATAAAAATTGCAATTTTCAGTAGTTTCTCACAAGATCGTATAAACTTGCAATTTTTAACGTAAAAATTAAATAAATCGACAAAAATGTAATAAAAATTCAAAAAATCAAATATTTATTTATAAAAATTGCAATTTTCAGTAGATTTTCACAATATCGTATAACAGTTGCAGATTTTAACAAAAAAATTAAATAAATCGAATAAAATATAATAAAAATTCGAAAAATTAAATATTTATTTATAAAAATTGCAATTTTCAGTAGATTTTCACAAGAGCGTATAAAAGTTGCAGATTTTAACAAAAAAATTAAATAAATCGAATAAAATGGAATGGAAATTGAAAAAATCAAATAAAAATTTATAAATTCAAATGCAATAGAATGAAAATTTCACAAATCAAATAAAATATATATTTACACACGTTTAACACGAAACTAGACGAAAAAAAACCGTTCGCTGAAAAGCCAAGCAAATAACCAAATTTTCATCGTTTCAATAATTAATTCCGCTTCATAAATTCGTTGAAATGATGAAAAAGCTTTTTATCGTAAAAAAATTAAGTTTATGGGAATATCGAACGGTTTTTTCCACAAAATTGGGTCTCGAGTATTCTCGAGTTAGTTCCATTCACGTGGATTGTCACAAATATGAAGAAACAGGCAAATATATGAAAAACCAAATATTCATAATTTCAATAATTATTTCCGCTTCATAAATTCGTTGAAATGATGAAAAAGCTTTTTATCGTAAAAAAATGAAGTTTATGGGAATATCGAACGGTTTTTCCCACAAAATTCGGTCTTCAGTATTCTCGAGTTAGTTCAATTGACGTGGATTGTCGCAAATATGAAGAAACAGTTAAGCAAATAGATCGATCGTAGAAATTTCGTAGGATATTTGTCACTATTTCAATTTATTCAAAGAATTCAGCTCACTTGTCGTTCGAGGTGACGGAAATATTGGCTCGGGGTAGAACGTTTGGAATTTCGATTCTCGCACCTTCCCACGCAACGTGAGAGTTGCAATATTTTTTGACGTAATAATTGAAGCCCCAGGCTGCAGCGACTCCGGAACTCGCAATGATCCGAATTCGATCAGAGGAGGTCGAGGATATCTGCGAATTGGAGATAAATCCGTTTTAGATCGCGACGAATAGGGCGAGGCAGGTCGGGGACAGAATTGAGAAAATTCGATTAATTAACGTAATTAGTCAATTACGTTAATTTCATTAATTACTTTGAAATTTTCCTTCCCCGAGGTTCCCGACTCCGGATCGACAACTACTTTGAAATTTTCCTTCCCCGAGGTTCCCGACTCCGGATCGACAACAATTTCGAAATTGTTCACTTTTTCACCGACGTGTCTCTCGATCAGTTTGCGCACTGCGTTTTCTTGCAGCTGCGGCAAAGTTCGAGCTCTCAAATGACCGAGAGTGCTTTCGAAATCTTTGGCAGCGATCACACTCATCGACGCACAGTCACAATAAATGAGAAAAAAGAGGAAAATCCTCATTGTGTTTTGTACTTTGTACATCGATGCACTGTGGAAATGTATTTTTGTTAAAAATCGTCGCGATATTTAGTTGAACACGAGGAACTAAATATTTTTTCGATAATTTCAAAATTTTCGTTATTTTGGCAGGAAATTTGGTTTTTAATGAAATCGTCAGCAAAATTTACGATTCGAACGACAAAAATTTGCTTCCGAAGAGACTTTCTAGAATATTTCTTGCTGCGATGACACAATTTTTGGGATTATTAAAAAAAAAACGTTTTTCCGAACGTATCGAACTAAATTTCGATCTTATTCAACAAAATTTGGTTGTCAGTGCATGAAATTGGCATTTTTAGGAAGATTCTGTTTCGAACGATCTATGGAAATGAAATTTAGTTAAAAATCGTCGCGATATTTAGTTGAACACGATAAACTAAATATTTTTTCGATAATTTCAAAATTTTCGTTATTTTGGCAGGAAATTTGGTTTTTAATGAAATCGTCAGCAAAATTTACGATTCGAACGACAAAAATTTGCTTCCGAAGAGACTTTCTAGAATATTTCTTGCTGCGATGACACAATTTTTGGGATTATTAAAAAAAAAACGTTTTTCCGAACGTATCGAACTAAATTTCGATCTTATTCAACAAAATTTGGTTGTCAGTGCATGAAATTGGCATTTTTAGGAAGATTCTGTTTCGAACGATCTCTGGAAATGAAATTTAGTTAAAAATCGTCGCGATATTTAGTTGAGCACGTGAAACTAAATATTTTTTCGATAATTTCAAACTTTTCGTTATTTTGGCAGGAAATTTGGTTTCTAATGAAATCGTCAGCAAAATTTACGATTGGAACGACACGAATTTGCTTCCGAAGAGACTTTCTAGAATATTTTTTGCTGCGATGACACAATTTTTGGGATTATTCGAAAAAAAATGATTATCGAACGTTTCGAACGAAATTTCGATCTTTTTCAACGAATTTTTTTGTTCAGTGTGCACTGTCAACGTTTTTTCGAGCAATTGCCATGCTCTACTGACACTATCAGCTCCCACAAGCCTTCTCACTCACGCATCCTCTCCGTTCTACTGCTCTCGCCTCAGTTATCATTCACTCCCACTTATTATTTTCTGTCCTCAATCGTACGACTCGTCAGATTCTTTCGGTTTCTGCTCCCTCCTCCGGAGGCATTCAAAGATTATTACTCCGTTGTATTCGACATCGTAGATGCTCGTTCTGTTTGTCCCGAGTATCAAAAGCAACGATGGAACGTTTGAACGCTTAAATTTCATGACGTTGAAGTTTGCATCGTTGCAATGCAACGAAAAATATTTTCGTAGTTCTGGCGATTCGACGAGATGCAGGAAGGACTGTGGCGTTTGTATTTTTATTTCAAATGAACATTTTTTCAGGTGAATCTTTTAACAAAAACTTTATCATCGATCTTGACAGTTCCCTGTTCGTACAAACCGCAATAAATTCCTAATAAAGGAGCTTTTCCATCCACCTCGACTCTTTCAGGATCCTTTTGTTCCCGGAAGCTGTAAATTAATTTTGAATTACAATAAATTCGATCTACAATATAAAAAATTGTAGAAATTGAAAAAAAAAAACTAAAAAAATTATTAACAGAGCAAACAACGTGAATATTTTTAGCCACAGACTTTGAGGATTTTTGCTCATTCAGGAGAACGTAGGATCGTAAAAATTCAACGATCGTTGGAGTAAAAAAAAAATTGCACGATTCGGAAAAGATTTGTTGAAGAAAACTGCAAACTTACGATCGTAAAGTTTGTAGAGGTTCGTGCTGATCGACGATCGCTGTCTCGGGATCAATACGAACCATCGCACATCTACAAAAATATTCGATAAGTCATGAAGACATTTTCATAATTTTTAAATTTTTTTATTTTTTTTTCAAAATTGTCTATCAAATTTTTTCGGAAACTCGAATTACTAGAACTCCGTACGGAGGGTTATAGTCTAGGATCTAAAATGCTGGAAACGATTATGAAAGAAAATATTAAAAATACCTTGGGCATGGCTTAACGTTTCGCAGTAACACGTGCTCGCCGATCTTGATCCATTCCCAAGAATCTTCATCGAAAGAGACTGAACCATTGACGACAATGTTTGGCCTGAATCTTACCATACTGACCATATTTTTCAACTTTTTGTTTAGCTCGTGCAGAGAAGATTCAGTCATCAGCATGTAGCTGGCGAGGTCAGCGAAGTAACCCTTGAAAAAAATATCATTTCATCTCGTGCCATACGTCCAAATCCATTTTCGGGAGATCGATGTTCAGGGGGACAAATGAGTGAGTCGAAAAAAATTATTTTTTTAATAAAACTGACGAAATATTTTTCCAAAAACATTTTCTACTGAAAAAATTTGGAGCTTGAACGAGTTTCGCGTTGATAATCTGTTCTGGAGCTGATCGAAGTTTTTTTAAACATTTTTCGAAACCCTCGACAAGAAATAGTCGAAAATTCCCAACAAAATCCAAAAATTTCATGATTTTCATTAAGCGCGATTTTTTTTTTCGCAAAATGGACATTTTTTAGAATTCTCGTTCAGGGCTTTCCATCCACTCACCGTATCCTCGTTCCTCAGGGTCCTGTAAACTTTAGTAAATTTTTCCCAAGGACCTTTGAGAAGATTTCGTCTTCTGGGTATGGCCGATCCTATTCTTAGGTCGCTGTTCGACGTTCCCGTCAAAAACCTAAAAAAAAAAAAGAAAAAAAATTGAAATTTCAAGAAATTCTGTAGACTTCGATTAAAATAGTTACTTTGATATCCACGCGGCGGGCTCAGACCCGCAATCGATGCATTTTAAGGGTTCGCCCCACCACATTGAACAATCGACTTCCTCGGACGATCCGTCGTTCCGTATCCCGGGTAAACGAATTACGAGCTTTGGCATCCCATCTGCTTCGAGGACGACGCTGTCTCCTCCATCGATAGGAGAAATTTCGACCAGAACAAGTTTTGGGTAATTTCGACCAGTTTGAAATTTGCCAGTTTTTCTACTGTAGACTAAGAGCATTCTGTGATTTCGTGGAGAAGGAATTATCATTAATGACTATTTTGGGTGGGAATCTGGATTTTTTTATATAATGAACAAAATTTTGAAGAATTTTACGAGCGATTTTGTTTGAAAAATTAAATAAAACTTCTTCGATGTTACATAAAAGTTTATGCAAAATTTTAAGAGGCTTCATCATTTAGAAATCGAAATATTAAATGTTGAAAATTGCAACTTTTATACGCTCTTGTGAGAAATTACTGAAAATTGTAATTTTTATAAATTAATATTTGATTTTTTGAATTTTTATTCTATTTTATTTGATTTTTTCGATTTCCATTTTATTTTATTCGATTTATTGAATTTTTATTCCATTTCATTTGAATTTATAAATTTTTATTCTTTTTTATTTGATTTTTTCAATTTCCATTCTATTTTATTTGATTTATTTAATTTTTATGTTGAAAATTGCAACTTTTAACAAACGCTCTTGTGAGAAATTACTGAAAATTGTAATTTTTATAAATTAATGTTTGATTTTTTGAATTTGGTTCCATTTTATTCGATTTTTTCAATTTCCATTTTATTTTATTCGATTTATTAAATTTTTATTCTATTTCATTTGAATTTATAAATTTTTATTCTTTTTTATTTGATTTTTTCAATTTCCATTCTGTTTGATTGATTAATTTCATTTTTATTCTATTTTATTTGATTTACCTGTCGTTCAAAGTCAAAGATCCATGGGTTTCGACACTGATGCCATAATCCGTAAAAAAGCAATTCTCTACAGCTTTCCCTTTGCCTGATTTCAATGGATAATAAAACAATTCTCCGATACGTCCAATTTCGATCCATTCAGGATCGTCGAGTCTCGGAATCGCAGAGTCATTCCGTTGCGTTGAATTTCCCCCAGATTCCACTTTTCCGTCTTGTTTATCACTCCAGAATCGTTTAGTGAAGAAACTAACGAGTGTAACGACGCCTGAGAGTCCGAGCGTCACAGCAAGTGCTAGAAACGGTTTTTGCTGGACGAATCGCGTAAGAACAGAAAGCAGGAAACTCGTTGAGATTTGCAAACGTCGCCTTCTGATGGATAATTAAGTTAATAAATCGAATAAAATAAAATGGAAATTGAAAAAATCAAATAAAATAGAATAAAAATTCAAAAAATTAAATATTTATTTACAAAAATCACAATTTTCACCATTTAATATTTCGATTTCCAAATGGTGAAGCCTCTCAAAACTTTGCACACACTTTTGTGTAACATCGAAGAAGCTTTATTTAATTTTTCAAACAAAATCGTTCGTAAATTTTTTCTAAATTTTGTTTATTGGCAAAAAAATACAGAATACCCCAGAAAATCTTGAATTTAGAGTACGTCGTTCTTTAGACAATTCGAAACAACTTTTTCTCATAAACTTTGCCTCGCAAGCCATTTTGTATGTAAGAAAAACTAAAAACAGAAATTTAAATTTGACCATCGCGATCCAACGTCCTTAAAAATCCAAGGAAAAAGTTTGAAAATTCGCGACGAGAAGAATTTTCGTCCCCAAGCCGAAAACTCACCAGAAAGCGAAGAGAATAATTTGTCAAGGCCATATTCGCACTCCTGGATCTCAATAATCAATTAATCCTGACATTTGGGAAATAAGAAATCTTTTTTCCTCGTTTCTCTAACCCGAGCGATCAAGACTAGCTCGCGGCACTAATACGACGATTTATTGCACGATTCTCATCCGCGATCGTCTCCGACGTCGACGCTCTTCGTTTCTCTGGGAACTAAAGTCTCCATGAGTGCGACAGAAAAATCCAAGCGATCCCACTCGTTTGACGTGCCTCAGCCGTTCTCCATTTTGTCACCATAATCGCCCAAGTATGTGTGTCTCGTCTAGCAAACGTGCGACACACACAGAAGCTTATCTATTGAAAAACAATCAGTGACGTTTTGTTTCATCGACGAGAGTGCGCGCGGATCATTGCTGGAAGCTCATCAATGTGCAAAGATTGCAAACCGATAATTCAAAAGATCGCGACGTTTCTTTTTTTTTTTGCAGGATTTTTACTTCGGAGACTTTGGACATTTTTCGGTACTCGTCGAAAATCGTGTATTCAGTTTTGTCCTTCTCGTACGTATAGACATGTAAATTCGTAGCATAATGCAAGGCTCGCAGGGTCAAAGCGACTGACCTCAATTTTCAATAGTCATGAGGGAAACGCCATTCGGAGCTCGTACCTGTCAAAAATTCTCTCTTTCTCAGTTTTTACTGAAGGTCCGCAGATTTAGACAAAAAATTCAAAGGAACACGTTGATCGAACGATCTATGAAGAAAATTCGATAATTCGACTCGTCAGAAGGAATTTTTTACATTCATTAGCGATTAGTGCTCGTGGATACGAAACTTAGAAAAAAAAAACTGAAAAACTGTCGTTGCAGCAGGGAAAATAGAAGCAAAAGTTAATGAGAGACGAAAAATGTTTCGTCCCATAAAAACGCCATAAAAATGAAGAGTTTGGATGGGAAAATTCTTGAAAAATTCAGAATCGTCGCCAATTTCCATTGCTGTAACGATAATTTTATCATTTTCGTCCTCTTCGTGTAAGGAAATAAAAAAAACTGAAAAACTATCGTTGCAGCGATGGAAATGTGAAGCAAAAGTTAATGGGAGACGAAAAATGTTTCGTCCCATAAAAACGCCATAAAATGAAGAGTGTGGATGGGAAAATTCTTGAGAAATTCAGAATCGTCGCCAATTTCCATTGCTGTAACGATAATTTTATTATTTTCGTCCTCTTCGTGTGAAGAAAAAAAAAAAAACGATAATTTTCGTGTCTGATTTTTTAATAAAGCGTCGCTATTTATTTTCGTCACTTTGTACACACCATAAAAATACACAATTAGGGAAAGTCTTTTAAAACTTTCATATCGACTTTTCTTCATTATCAAAAATTACAAAATTAAAAAAACAGTTGGAAAGGAATTCGTAAATATCGATGAAAAATTAAAATTTGAGCTTTTTTTTTAGTTATTAACTTTTAAGACGGTCGAGCAAGTGTCCCAGGCTCGGCAGATGGTAATCGGGGAGTGCATTTCGCTCGTCAATGGTGCATTGGGCTTGGTCACGTGATATCGATTCAATTGTGTCGATTCCCGAAGCGACCCAGAGTTTACGAAATCCGCAAAGATCCGCGAACTTCATGTCGCTTTCGAATCTGTAATTGGACAATCGGTCGCGTTAATCGTGAGAGAAACGTGGTTGCAGATTTTTTTTTACCCTCCGCGCGGACCGTTTGGGTCATTTTGACCCGAGCGACGAAGTTTTTTTGAAAATCTTGTTCTTCAAAAAGTTTTATCACGAAAAGAAACGAATGCGACGACTCAGGACTGTCGAACCTCAAAGGAGAATCGATGGAGAGCATTTCGGAATTTTTTCAAATTTTTTTCTCGCCAAATACGTGGGAGACACGTGGCAGGACGAAAAGGAGCCAAAAGATTTGCAACGCGATAAAAAATGACAAGATCCTGGGAGTTTGTAGCGAAATACTCACGAGTCACCGATGAAAAGGCATTTCGATGGATCGTCGAGTTTGTAAGTCTCGAAAATGTAACTCTTAAGGATTTCACTCGGCTTGGCAGTTTCTATGGGATCCCTGCCAGTTTCCTGTGAGATGAGGTCGACGAAGGGACTCACTCCTAAAATCGTTTTATTTTTGCCAAATGGAATTTTTCGATCGAGGGCACCGACCAAATAAAGAACGTCTCGGTTTTTCAAATACTTTATCGATTTCGTTATCTTCAACCAACTGAGGTTGACGTCCAAATCAATTATGACAGCCTTCACGTCAAGATCGGTAAGAAATTGCGCCGAAATTTCATCGTAGCCTTCGATTACACGATCTGGCTAAAACAATATCAAAGTCACACTTGAGCCATTTTTTTTTTTATCACCTCCAAGCCCAAAACGTTGGAATGCAACGAAAAATATTTATTTTTATTCGTCATTTCTTGAATTTTTATAAATAGCCAAATTTTGCGAGCTTCTTTATTATGGTAATTATATTTTGCATTTTAATAATGAGCTTTGGCGAAGCAGTGGGACAAATTCTTCGCATTCCAACGATAAATTTTGACTTTTCGATATTTTATTCGTTAAATAAAATGTGAAGAATATAAAATAACATTTTATTCAAATTTAATCGAAAAATTTATTCAATTTCCATTATTTCATTAATTTTTTTTCCAATTATTAAATTTAATAAATTTAATCCAAAAATTTACTCAATTTCCATTATTTTATTAATTTTTTTTCTAATTATTGAATTTAATAAATTTAATAATGAAATTAATCGATTTAATATTCAATAAATTTTGTCTTTTCGATATTTTATTCGTTATTCGTTAAATAAAATGTGAATAAAATAAAATAACATTTTATTTAAATTTTATCGAAAAATTTATTTAATTTCCATTATTTCGTTAATTTTTTTTTTCCAATTATTAAATTTAATAAATTTAATCCAAAATTTATTTAATTTCCATTATTTTATTAATTTTTCTTCCAATTATGAAATTTAATAAATTTAATAACGAAATTAATCAATTTAATATTTAATAATTGAATAAAATAAAAAACAAATCGTTATTCGTTAAAATCGGTAAACTTTTTGTCTTTTCGTCACCAAAGCCAACGAAAAAGTCACTAACGATCGTGATAAATAGGATTTTCGTATTATACTGACACAAGGTTCGGCGACAAAGATCCCTCCGTCCTTCAACACTTGGCGAAACGCCGTGGTACCCACAACGAAAGCTTTTCCCTCAAAGTTTCGTTTTTTCAAATACCAGCAAATAACTTTCGACGGAATGACGATTTGTTCCTGTTCGATGAGAAATTAATTTTCTAATAAATAAAATCTGACATCTTGACTGCGTTCGGAGCACAACAATCTTTCGCATAAACTTACGGACTTTGCAGGGAAACCAAATTGTCGAAACTTTTCACAATAATCCGGCAACGTCAGCGTACTATTGTTCGAGGCGAAAATAATTCTTTTGCCCAAACTTTGTAGTTTTTTTATCGTTTCGAGGGATTTTTCGATGGNAGAAAAAAAAAAAAAAAAAAAAAATCGTAAATAATCGAATGGAGCGAATTTTCACGAGAGAGAAATGAATCGAGTGGCTCTCACCATCGCAGTCGGTAATGATGGTGTCAAAGGAATCCAAAAATGTTTGCATCTCCTCCGACTCGAAATCCATCAAGTTTCGTAATTTGGCCATTTCGCAAGAAAAAATGGAAATAAATAAATAAAAACTGGCAAATAACAAGAAATATTGCAGAGAGCACGAAAGACGAAAAAAAAAATGACAACAGTCGCGATCGACGAGGCCGGATCAACTGAGACGTTGCGGCGAAACGTCAAGAGGCTCGTCGCGCACGAAATGGAAAAGAGCGCTGATAAGGAAACGCGTATATATTTAGATGAGAACACGCGTTCGAAGAATAACCCATGAAGTTTGGCCTAAAAGTGGTTTTTTTTATTTCCTGTCAACTTAGTCGACGCTCGGTGACTAACAATAATAAAAGGAACTTTTGAATGTCTCATATATTAATAAACAGTGAATCCTTCTGACTGATTGAGCTCGAGTCGTTCGCGGAACGTTATCAAGTTTCATTATCAGGAGACTCACTGATTTCAAAACGATCAGCCTTTTTCCTTGTTTTCTGTCATCCATTTTCGCAGCTTAGATAACCGACTCATTTCGTCAAGAGTTTTCTGTCCCTTATCCATCGAAAAATCGTTGGGAATGGCTCGATTATTCAAACTTGGCTCATCGACCATTTCCCCTGAATATGGACGATTTTTTTTCTTGAATAATCAATCCTTCCCAACGGAATAAAAACTAGAACATGGTTCCCAGAGAGATTGCATGAACTTACGATAAAAAAAAAATAATAAAAATCGCATAAATAAGAAAAATGGAAAGAAAAATCGTGCTCCCGAAATAAATTCATGGAGAGAAATTTATATCAAAGATTACTATGCCAGTTCCCTGGTGACAGGATCGTCCCTCGGAGAAATTTTACCAAAAACGTAGTAATTTTTATGAAAATTCTATCGAAAGGAAATTTGACATTTTTCGCCCAATTTTAGATGAAAAATTATTAAGTTTTTGTTGAAATTTCTCAGAGGGACGATACTGTCTGCAGGGAATTGTGGTGGCATCAAAAATTACTATGCCACCATAGTTCCCTGGTGACAGGATCGTCCCTCGGAGAAATTTTACCAAAAACGTAGTAATTTTTATTAAAATTCTATCGAAAGGAAATTTGACATTTTTCGCCCAATTTTAGATGAAAAATTATTAAGTTTTTGTTGAAATTTCTCAGAGGGACGATACTGTCTCCAGGGAATTCTGGTGGTATCAAAAATTACTATGCCACCATAGTTCCCTGTTGACAGGATCGTCCCTCTGAGAAATTTTACCAAAAACGTAGTAATTTTTATTAAAATTCTATCGAAAGGAAATTTGACAATTTTCGCCCAATTTTAGATGAAAAATTATTATGTTTTCGCTAAAATTTCTCAGAGGGACGATCCTGTCACCAGGGAACTATGATGGCACAATAATTTTCGATATAAATTTCTCTCCGTTCGGGAAAATGATCGAAAATTCGATCGATTTTTCTCCGCCCCCAAAAATCATAGTTCTAAAATTAAAAAACTCACATCGTTACTCAAGAAATTAGGAAACTCGATAAAAAAAAAACAGTTTCCTTTCTAAATTATTTTTTCAATCAAAAACTCAAACGTGTGCAAAATAAATAACGATAATAAGGGACCAAGGATTGCCAGGCCCTCCTAGGCGAAAGGATTAAATTCCCTGAAAAACAGAAGCATCAAGATATTCGCAATAACCGCGAGGGGGACATTGAATAAATACCAAACGCGTTACGGTTAATAGAATTTCAATTTATTATGTTTTCCTAGCCGTCAGTGTCTTGTTTCTCATTTACAAAGGTATCATATGGATTGTATCAATAATATTAATAATGACAATGATAATAATGATGATAATCAATAATGAAAATATGAGTAAATAAATGAAATAAACCAATGGATAATTCATCATATTTATGAATAAAAATATTGAATAGTAATCGTTTACGTATAATAATAATAATAATAATAGCAGAAATAATAATAATATTAATAATAATGATAATATTAATAATAATAATATTTTTTCTACGTCTGATCCATGCGTAGTATCCACTATAGTATATAATATTAATTATAGTCCTCGTAAGCGTCGCGTTTTACATTACAGTGTGTGTTTTTTTGTTTTTTTTTTCTTGTTGTTTCTTTATTTTCTGGTTATTTTTGTTTGTTTATTTTTTCGTTTGACGTTTATTACAATTTGGAATTGCTCGTCTGCGATGAGGGATTAGTCTGGTAGAGGCTTTAAATGCTCAAGCTTTATTGGTTTGTTTGTTGATTCAGCGCAGAGAGATTATTCGTCGGGCGCTGTTTCGATATCGATAAGCATTATTATTTAATAATAATCGGCCAATCGTCGACTAATTAATTTCGATCGCATCATTTACAATTTGTTGCTCCCTCTCGCTTTTATATTTTTATTCCGTTGGCTCTCTCTCTCTTTATTTTTCGCAACTCCTGACTAGAATCTGTACTGGACGTCGCGACGCGGTCGATCGTCCCTTTTCTGTGCTCCAACTTTTTATTCGCTGCTTTTTTTTTTGCTCGTTGGCTATCAATTCTCTTTTTTTTTCTTTTTGCTCTTTAGTGGCGCTTTTTTTTTGTCGTTTTCTCGTTTTTAATTTACACGTACATTTATAGAAACATTCGATTGTACAACAAGCGTGGAAATTTGGAAAGCGTTCTCGATCTCTCTCTTTTCCTCTCTCGTACACTCTCTTTACTCTTTTTCTTCCGACATTCTGCCCCAGCCACTCCACAATTTTTATCTCTTCTCTCTCTCTCTCTCTCTCTTTTTCTTCCTTTCTACTATTTTTTTTTGTTAATTTAAATGAAACGTAAGTTATTACGATTATTTTGTTTCTTTTGTTTCGTAGAGGTATACATTTCGCATGTTCTACATTCACGTTACTCGTTTCGTCTCTACGTGTAGTATTATTGTTATTTCTTTATCCATACTGTGTATAATATAGTTATCTATAGTGTCGATAACAACAAGAGCCGGAGAAAGCTAAGAGAGTCCAGCAAACCCAAAAGGATATTTATGGAATTTTTCCATCCGCGTTATTCGTTTACGATATGCAGTGAGAAGGAAATTCGTATTCTGTATCAATTTTTCTTGATTTTTCGATGTGAGTAAAAAAAAACGAAAAAAAATGATACTTGGGTTTGGCAAAGGTTTGTTGAATATTTGGAAATTGAGAAAAACGTTGCTTTCGAATAAGAATACCTCGAGAGTTTTGTTTGAAATTCAACAAACGAAATTGTTGATTTTGTTGAAATTCAATCAAGATTTTTCTGTGTGTAGGATTTTTTATTATTATCGAAAGAAAGCGTGTGTCGTTGTGATACGATCTAGTCTGCATGACGTTATGGGCGAGATAACAGCAGGTGCTGGAAGAGAGATTCATTAGGCCTTTAATTATTGTACCTGATAAGGTGCGTAGGCCACGGAATATCTACACCGAGAGAATAACTGCATCTTCGTAACGAAATATTGATTAATACCTCGCCAAAGAAAAGTAGGAAAACAAAAACGAATAAATTAGCAAGGTTTTTGATAAGGGAACACTGGAGATAAAATTTTGTTGAAAAAGATCGATATTTTGTTGGATACGTTCGACTAAACGTTTTTTTTTTAAATAATTCCAAAAATTTTGAACGATTTTAACGAAAATTTTGAAATTATCAAAAAATATCGAAGATTTTTAACAAATTTTCATTTCCAGTGAAGTTTCGTTTCGTCTGATTCTATTGGACAAGCGTGAAATGTTGTCGAACGAAATTTAAAAAAACACATTTCTAACGTCTATTCGTTTTTTGATAAAAGTCTCGAAATGAAAAGTATATTTTTATTGCAGTCTTCCTCCTTTCTCCATCTCCGATCATTACGTTATGTATAATACCTACCTATCTACCTATCCAACTACTAGCCCCTTATACGCTTTTTCATTTTCTGCCTATTTATATTATTTATATATATATACGAATGAACGAAGAATAATGCCCGATGAGAACGTGCAGAAACGCAGTGTTCACGGAGAGAAATTTATATCAAAAATTACTATGCCATCATAGTTCCCTGGAGACAGTATCGTCCCTCTGAGAAATTTCAACAAAAACTTAATAATTTTTCATCTAAAATTGAGCGAAAAATGTCAAATTTCCTTTCGATAGAATTTTCATAAAAATTACTACGTTTTTGGTAAAATTTCTCACAGGGACGATCCTGTCACCAGGAAACTATGGTGGCATAGTAATTTTTGATACCACCACAATTCCCTGGAGACAGTATCGTCCCTCTGAGAAATTTCAACAAAAACATAATAATTTTTCATCTAAAATTGGGCGAAAAATGTCAAATTTCCTTTCGATAGAATTTTAATAAAAATTACTACGTTTTTGGTAAAATTTCTCCGAGGGACGATCCTGTCACCAGGAAACTGGCATAGTAATTTTTCATATAAATTTCTCTCTCCCTATTAAATCGAGGCGTTTTCCGTATTGATTGTAATCCATAGATCATCAAATCAATTTGATCAACAGAAGTAGTGCCACACTTTTGTTGTATCTTCTTTATTCTTAGTTCATTTATTATTTTGTGCCAGGATTTCCACGTACAGCCTATTAATCAATAAGTCGGTAACGCGTGATTCGGATAAAAGATAATTGGCTTGCAACAACGTGTTGATATAGAATTTCTCGTCATATATTAAAATGGACACCCTCGTGCAAAAGGGCGATGGAGTATCTTTTGTTAATTTTCCATTTCTTCGATATTTCGTGGTTTTTAGTTGAATGGTTTTGATATCGTAAACTGCGTCGTAGATAAATGTATGTAAAGTATTGTATATTACAATCTGAGAGATTCCTTTTATTAATATATTTATTTCTTGCTTGTATATATCGATGTTATTGTCCCTCGGTTCTAGTAAGAGAGCTAAATATTAATCTATGGTGTTTCAATAAAGGGGTTATGGAACCCTGGAATCATGAACTCTGGATGAACCGACAACGAGTGTGTAAAACATCCTTTTATAATACCAAACCGACAAACTTTATTTTTCAATAACTGGAGGATGTACCGAGGATCGTTGATAGAGTTACGTCGAGACGAAGAGTTTCGTAGACAGAATAGAGAACAACATTTTATTTATTTATTTTATTCCCAGTACCGAAACGATCAATATTTTTCTTGTTTTTCGTTTGGCAAAAGCTCCGACGTGAGGGCAACGAATAATTAAAAATAGCATTTATAATGTACGATCGAAATGTTTTTTGTTTTTTAATACCCATCGATAGAAAACATTTACTTTGCACGATTGTAACATTATTGTACATTCTCGAATCAACTCAATTCCCTCAAGACTGGATAAAAAACAAGTGGTCTACGTTTTAGACCGAAATTTCATCGACAGGCCTCGCAATTTCTTCATTTTTTTTTCTTTTCTGCTGTTTCAAACGCTCGAAGACAAGACACGAGGCCGTGAGATTATATTTTCTATAAACCCGAGAGTCACGAGAGATGCGAGATTAACGAGAGACGCGTTACCATTGCGATCTTTTTACAATCTCAATCAAAATACTCACACACACACACATACACACGCTCTCACTTAATTAAAGATCCGATCAATTATAGCCCCGAGGATTTGTTTTTTCTATCGTGAAAAAAGTGGTCACGGCTCAACATTCGATTACACTCAATTAGCCTCGCATCGTAGTCGAGCCGGAACGAACATGGCTTTCGCGATCATGACAGAACGGTCCGAATTTTTTGTTATCCTTGATTTTTCGTCCAATTTGTAGAATTTTAGGATTTAGGACACTGCACGAGTGTCCTGGGGATTTTATGAAGTTGAATGATTGTCTGCGAGTTAACTGAGCCCAGCCAGAGAATTTTTATCTTTCTGGTTTGCCACGCATGCCCCAAAATCGAGGCGAATGCTCAGAAATCTGAATTTTGTTGAAAATTCATTAAATCGCGATTTACTATTAAACGAGCAATAATTCGTGGTTTTTGTATAGGACTGATTTTGTAGAGGACGTTGTGACGCACAACTTTTGTAGGAAGCATTTTTCCATAAATCGCAATCCAAAGCTTGTAACAGTCGACCAAAGATTTGTGTTTATTTGCATCTAATTCAGTTGCATTCGTGATTGAAAAAAAATGACAAAAAATTGCACTGTTCTGGCATCCCCGTCTCCACATGCATGTACGATTCGACTGGACTACTCCGCGTAAATGATTCTTCAGAATGAGATAAATCTCGTTGACAGACGATTTTTCGTTTATTATCATTTCAACATGTCGTTATTATCGACGTACGTTTTATTGCGGCTACACATTCGTAAGGTATATTTATAATATAATGTGTGTGTACGGTAAATATAAAGAGAGACGTGTCATACACGACTATGAATATATATACATACACTCGTGTATATATTTCGATATACATTGGAGCAAAACAGTTTATTTCTTGTTAATTCTTAAATAACTCGAAACTTGTCGGAAAAGTAGGAGAAGGTAGAAACGAAGAAGGTAACACATTCTCTCAGAGTGTTGTTCATACCCGATTGGCCCTCCGGGGATCGGAATTTGATGGGATTTTTGATGAAATGGGTCTTTTTGGTGGTGGCAAAAAAATCTCTCGAATTTCGAGAGAAAAAAAAGTGAAAAAAATCTGGAAAAATCTCCATTGACGTTACTTTGAGGTTTCGAGTCGTTGCAGTCGTTGCATTTGTTTCTTTTTGACATGGAACGTTGGAAAAAATAAAATTATCGAAAAAGAGTTGTCGCTCGGGTCAAAAAGACCCATGTGATCCTCGGAGGGTAATAAAATATGGGAATGTGTATCAGAGAGGATAAAAGTTTGATTTGGACCTTCTCGATTGATTCTCTAAACTCCGTATTCTCCTTTTTAGACTCGTCCTTCATTTTAATCGATTTATTCAATATTTTTGTAATATATATATTTTTTTTCTTTGAAAATTTAATACAATAAGTTTTTGCCAAGTGCCCGGGCACGTGCACTATTGTACGAGTGTTGGGGGGCGTCCGGCTGATGTACTTTTAGACAAGTCATCGGACGAATCTCATTATAATGATGTGTGTGTTGTTGTTTTTTAATTTTTATTATTATTCATTATTTATTATTATTATTTATATATATATATATATATATTTTGTTGTTTTTACAATACTTTATATAATCGCCAGATTCCTGATGCCTTCAATAACGCTTTTAGCTTTCGCTCTTAGTGTGAAAAGAAGCCCGAAAAGTGGCCAAATCACGAGCATCTTTTTCATCGTACACACTATAGTTAATAATTTTTCTTCTCTGCTCTCTCTCTCTCTTTTTCTATTTCCTATTTTGTTTCTTCGTTACAGTAAGTTCTATTATCATATTAGAGGAACAAGGATTTCGTTCTCTGCTCTCGCTCTCTCTCTCTCTCTCCTCCCTTCTCTCTTTTTTCGTTCTGTCGCTTATTTCGTTTGTTTTTTTTGTGTTTCTATTTTTTGTTTGTTAATCGACTAATCAGTTCCTCAGGGTTTTGATGGAAAAAGGTTCAAGGCAATAGGCTCGGCTAGTCCCTCGTATCTCTTGAAGTTTTGCGCTTGCGGAGGAAGGGGAGAAGGAATGATGACGATGACGATGAGTGTGTGTTTGCAGGAAAAAGCACAAGACTAAACACATTTTTGCAACAATCATGTGCACCGAGCACACTCCCCATCAACCTGTCCCACACTCACCACATCTAGTCCCAACTGTCATGCACATAATATACAAATAGTATGTAGGCTCTCAGAAATTCGACTGTAAAAATAGTACAAACGTATAATATAGAAATATCGAAAGAAATTTTTTCGATCGAGGCGATCGAACGTGACTAGAATTTTCATTTTTTATCTTTCCTTTGCTCCGATCCTCACCACCCAAGTGTTTTACTATTTCTTGGCGCGATTATCCTTTTTATTCGGGTACTCGAAATATATATTTATGACACTCGAGTTCGCAACGTTGAGCTTCAACGAAAAATCCATTTTTCTATTTTTTGCTTTTTCAATTTCTTACTTTTTTTTAATATTCTCTTTGGATCCTCGAAGAATATCGTTTTGTTTGTCCTGAATGAGAATTTCAATGGAAAAAAAAACGAAATTTCGTTGCATTTCGATAAAAAATACATTTTTTGTTGAATTTTAAAAACCGTGACAATTTTCTCACCGATTTTGCGTTTGGATTCTAATAAAATATCGTTTTACTGTCCTGACCAAATATTCAATCAGAATTTCGATAAAAACATCGATAAATGAATTTTTTCTTCAATTTTAAAAATCATGACAATTTTCTGACCGATTTTTTATTTGGATCCTCGAAAAAGATCTCTTCACCGTCCCGACTAAATATCGAATAAGAATCTCAATGAGAAAACAGAATTTCGTAACAAAAAATACAATTTTCCATTAATTGTTTATCAAATTTCAAAAACCCTGACAATTTTCCGACCGATTTTGTGTTTGGAACCAAAAAAATCGTTTTATCCTCCTGACCCAAATGTGGAATCAGTATTCTCAATAAAAAGAACGTTTCGTTGCATTCCAACGCTGCGAAACTTCAACTTCCTTACGACACATTATTCCACTTTGACTTTTTCTTCTCGATTTTTTGTTTTTTGTTTTTTTTTTTATCCTCTCTTTCCCTTCGTCGATCAGCTGAGATTTATTAAGGGACTCGACCCAACAATAACGAGAGGTTTGTTAGGATTGGGCTTTAACAGAATAAGCGAGAGTCAATGGGCAGATGAGGAGGAAAGTATAAGTAGGAAGAAAGAAGGTCAAAAAAGGTAGATCGAGACTACCCCATTCACCGGATCCTCTTAATTGCAACTTAGAAACGAATTATTGCACAAACGAAGAATGTGTAATGGGGGGGAGTTGAGTGTGTCTCTAGTAATTGGAAATATTTCATTCCCATAACGACGAAACTTGTTTCGATGTGTTAATTAATTGATTTGTTGATTATTTTTCTCTCGTTAAAAATGTTAATTGTTTGGGCTGCAAGCCTACACGTTTTCTCTCATGCTCTCTGCCCCGAAAGAGCAATGAAAATATAAGGATTGGTATATTTGAATAAATAGAGCAAAAGGGATATCAAAATAAATATGCAATTTATTTAACTTAATAAATAGTTCATACACATTTAATGAACTACATATTTGTTTTGATCGTTGGCAATAATATCGCTGATGGATAAACGATAAAATAAAGCAGAGACTAAAAAATATCAGGATCGGCGAGAATAGTCACGAAGAAAACCAACGAAAGTTCATTAATAAGCTTGTGCAAAGTGATAACAAAAATAATTAATAATGTATAAAGTAATGACCTTAATTGCACGATAGAAACGTTTGCTTGAGCGTCGCGATTGACTGGTAAAACGTTGGACACTGCAAAGTAATCCTCGTTCATAAAGAAGCCTCGTAAAAAAACGTGGATCGCGAAATCGAATGGAAAATAAATAACAAACAATAAAAACGAGGAAAGGAAAGAGAAAAATTTCAAGCAAAGTAACAAAAAGCGAGAAAAAAATGGTAAATTTTTGAAATTTCGAAGCAGGAAAATTGCGAAATATATACCAATCCTCTATTTTCACTGGACCGTTTTTGAAACTGTACTATATCGTACATTTAAGTGTCTCTATACATGTATAAGATACGAGATGCGTTGCGAAAGCACGAGTCGCGACGATCGAGGCTTTTTTCAGGCCTTTTTCCAGACCGCGGCGTGCAATTTTAAAATCGCCCACACTCGCACAAAAAGTAACAGCAGCTTCGTGGATTTTTTTCACGTGTGTATATTTTTTGTTAATTGTTTTTTTTAATTTTTTTTTATTTTTTTATAGTAACGTTTGTGGGGATGTGAACTGCGTGTATGTGTGTGTGTGTGTTTTATGGATGTTGGTTAGTGTGTGTGTGGTTTTTCTTTTAATTAAAAATCTTTGCTTCGTTCTTTCGTTTTTTTTTCTTCTTCTCATTAGTGCCTACTTATTGTTAATTAAGGAGGAATGTAGTCATATAAGCCGCGCTGCTGGATTGAGCGAGATTTCGAGGTATGAGTCGATGGAGTCAACAATACGTTTAAACTTTTTTTTTTTTTATCGAATTATTATTTCTTTCGATCTTGTTTTTTAACTTTTGTTCGTTTTTTTTTATCTTCCTGCTTCTTTTACACGATTCGTCGATGTATTGTAGCAAATCTGGCATTTTTAACGAGATTTATTCGATGTCTCGTTGCGGACAACTTTTTTTTTCCTTTATTCTTGAAAACAATTTTTATATGTACGTGTATATTTATATTGACGGAGAGAATATTATCCGTCTCGTTGCTCCGTAACGTAACATTTCATGCCTTTGGAGGATTTTTAGCAAAAAACTATTTTTCGTTCATATTCTATTGTGAAATCATTTCTTTTTGACAAATTTTGACTTTTCTCGCAAAACTTTGATATTTTTCGAAAAATTCAACATTTCTCGCCAAACTTTGACATTTCTCGTTAAATTTTGACAATTCTCGTCAAATTTTGATATTCTTCGCCAAATTTTGACATTTTTCGCTGAATTTTAACATTGCTTGCCAAACTTTGACATTTCTCAAAAAAATTTCACATTCTTTGCCAAAATTCAACATTTTTCGCCAAATTTTGACATTTCTCGTCAAATTTTGATATTCTTTGCCAAATTTTGACATTTTTCGCCAAATTTTAACATTGCTCGCCAAACTTTGACATTTCTCAAAAGATTTTCACATTCTTTGCCAAAATTCAACATTTTTCGTCAAATTTTGACATTTTTCGTAAACTTTCATAATTTTCGCCGAATTTGAGACGAAAAATTGATTGAATAAAATCTGCCAGAGGGACGATATGGTAGCAGGGACCAATGAGACGCCATAGTGATTTCGAATATGATTTTCTCTCCGTGTAAATTTGGATAAATATATATATACACATATATATATAGCAATCAGTATTAATATACATAGACACGCGTATGCATGGCACATGTATAGTTCCGAATAGTATAGTAGAGTGTACTACGCAAGTACGAAAAAACTTGTTTGGCGTTATATTGATCGTCCTTTTGCAAGGCACTTCTCCTCTTATCTGACGACCGAGCAGGGTTTTTTTTTTTTTTTATTATTCCCGTTATTAAATCTTTTAGTAAAAGAGGACAAAAAGGTTGTTGTTGTTGTTGTTGGTTAATCTTTTTACGAAATAGCCTTCTCTCACGCTGATATGGAGATTCGTGATTCCCGAATCTCAATTCTATTTATTCGTCATTTTTCCATTTTAAATTCCTCAAAATTCCATTTTACTTTGGAACTTTCGTGCAAAAAGCTTCACCACTTTAGCCTCTTGTGATTTAAACCATTTTCACAATAATCTCGATATTTAATCTCGGATTAAAAATCAGACAACCGTTAAGAAGTTAAAAAAGCTTCGGTAAATGCTAAACAAATGTTTA
Source organism: Hyposoter didymator (assembly GCA_037952995.1). NCBI lineage: Eukaryota > Metazoa > Arthropoda > Insecta > Hymenoptera > Ichneumonidae > Hyposoter > Hyposoter didymator. The sequence continues at coordinate 4,722,778 of JBAJMU010000012.1, read as the reverse complement.
TGCAATTTACAACATCCCTGCCCTCGAGTTTTCCCCTTTTTTTCCTTTTTCAAATATTCTCACGGATCGTAGAGTTTCGCGGCTGGAGATTCATCCGATTTTGACCTCTCGCCCTTTCCTCGACTTCGTTAAACATCGCAACATTTTTTCTTCGCTATATTTATATGATTCTCGTGTCCCTTACGAAAAAAAACTACCGGAAGGCGAATTTTTGCTGTGAGAATGGAAGAGCTGAGATTGTTTTTTTTTTTTTTCAAGCTTTGTCATTATTTTTCTCATGGAAATAAAAACTATCGGTGATTCTTTCGATGATGCCAAATTCGACAGGAAATTGGAAATGAAACTACTGCTCAATCGATTGAATTTTCTCATTATTCTCGTTTTAATATTCATCAATTTTTCCCCATGCAGTGACTCCCGACGAGTCACTCGAAAACGTGCCAAAATTTTTACTCGCCACTCGTTTTCGAAAACGTACCAACGATTTCTCGTTTTTTAACGTTCACAGTGAAACCGAGGGCAATAATAATCGCGATTCTTGCGTTCCCGGTGGCAAAGCGTCGATTACATTTCCTCGGGACTATTGACTCGAATAATTAGTATTTATTTTCGCTGCATTAATTCTCGAGGTTGAAAAAGTTTTTCCGCGGGGATGGCGAGCGAAAAATCAATATTTTTTTTCCGTAAGGGGCATCGATACTTAAGAGTACAATATTTCGTAATCCGATAACTCTGTCTCCCTGTCGACGTGTCTCTGTCAAATGCGAATGACGCAAAACGTTGTTTTCCAACGAAAAACACTTTTTCGTTCAATTGTTTGTTAATTTTCAACGACGATGTTCTCTTTGGATCCTATAAAAAGATTGTGTTCGGGAAAAGTTTAATTTCGTTGGATCCCAACGACTTTAGCATAAATTTGAGTTTTTTGTTGTCGTTTTTTTAATTCAGCTCGTCGTTGTCGTTGTTTTTCGGTTTTTTTTTTTTTGCAACAATCAGCTCGCGCTCAGAGCTCACACGAGGATTCGGCTTGATGCAGAGCTAATGCGATTAAGTGCGCGGACAAGCACGCACGGAAAGGCGAGTGTGCGAGCGACCAAACGCGACCGGATATAAAAAGCGTCGAGCCAGCTGCTGGATATCGATGCTTGTTCGGGCTAACGAGCTACACACAGGAGCTTGTCCCTCCTCGATCTCTCTTTTTGCCAATATTCTGGGACTCTCGTTAGTCAGGCTCGTTAACGTGTCAGAGTTTCTCTCAGGGATGAAGAGCTCAGAGGGACGTTGTTGCCTGATTATCATCATCATCGTCATCGTCATCGCGCTCTGTCGGATTTGAAATTTAGCCTGATTATTCTTTTTGCGCCTAAATGAATAAATAGTCTCTCTCTCGTTTCGCTGGGTGGATAGTGTGTGTCTCTCTGGCGGTGGTGCGAATTTTCATCATGCCCATAATCCTTCCTAAGCTCGGGTACGCGCATCTAATAAGAAAAGCTTTTGGAGGCCGAATCGCGCGATTGAGATTCGCATTTATCTCGATGAGAGTTTATTTGGCGAATAAAGAATCTCAGGTCGCGTCGTGGCCCGTGGGGTTGCCGTTTATGAGACGCGGACCGCGCTCGGTCCGGCGTCTCCTGTCCGCTGCCGGAAAATTCGTTTTTCTGTCCTTCGGATTCCGACTCGTTACGTATCTGGCAGTCTGAATATTAAATGCTCTCAAGCTCGTGGCTTTATCGGCTGCGAGCGGAGCAGCAGCGCGACCTATCGCCGCGGGCTTTTTCGACGTCGTCGTCTTCGTCGTCGGCGTCGCCGTCGCCCGAGGCGCCAGACTCGACGATGTCGACCTTTTGCCGCTCGTTCCTCCTCCCGAGTCCGAAACTCCTCTCGATTCCGAACTCCTCTCGGACGTTGCTCCCCCCCGACGACCATCTCCCGAGTCTTCCTCGTCGCTTCTCGGCGAAACTGATACCACGTGCACCTCCGAGGACGATGGCATGTCCGACGAAAATCGGGAATTTCGCAGCAACGAATCCTCGCTCGTAAATCCTCCCGAAGGATTTGTTGTGAGCTCCGAATTTCCAATCTCCTCCAGACTGTTTCGCGTTCGCGCACTTTTCTCCTCGTTGTAGCTGAACTCGTGCACCCCCATAAACTCTCCGTTTCCATTCGATATGACGTTGAGCGGTGTGTACGAATAATCTCTACTCCAGCTCGCTGATAACGCTCCTTCCGATGGATCGACAATCTTCTCCACAATATGCGGGCTACTTGGTAAATCGGCAGCAGGAGACTCGCTAGCAGAGACTCCTGGAATCCGCTTGTCCTCCAAATCACCAGCACACCGGTAATCATAGCTGCAGCATAATTGACCGTCCTGCGAGTAATCAAACATTACTTCAGTTATCGTTCCCCCTTTTTTACTTCTTTATCGTCATTCTTTTCCCATCTTTCTCCTTCGACTCAACTGACGATTCCTTACGCACCCACGAACGCATGGACTCTCAATTATATGTGACGTTACCTATGACAACGTAGTTTCCTGGCAGATATAGTTTTTCTGAGAGATTTTACCAAATACGTGCCAATTTTCATCCGAAATTGGACGAAAATTGTCCACTGGGTCGAAAACGTCAAAGTTTGACGAAAAATGTTAAAATTTTGGGAAATTTGGCGAGAAATGTCGGAATTTGGCGAAAAATATGGGAATTTGAAGAAAAACTTCAAAATTTAAAGAAAAATGTGAAAATGCGGCGGAGAGTGTTTAGATTTGATGGAAATTTCAAATTTTGACGGAAAATGTCAAAATTTGAAGAAAACGTTCAAAACTTTACGAAAAATTCCAATATTTCGTGAAAATTTCAAATTTTGGCGAAAAATTTCAAAATTTGAAGAAAAAGTTCAAAACTTTACGAAAAATTCCAATATTTCGTGAAAATTTCAAGTTTTGGCGAAAAATTTCAAAATTTGAAGAAAAAGTTAAAAACTTTGTGAAAAATTCCAATATTTCGTGAAAATTTCAAATTTTGACGAAAAAAATTAAGATTTGATGGAAATTTCAAAATTTTACGGAAAATTTATAAAAATTTCGTAAAAATCGTCAAAGTTTCCGCTACTTTCAAGGGAATATGAACAGAAAAGAACTGTCTATGGTAAAATACTCCAGAGGGATGACATGTGGCCAGGGAACCATGATGCCATAACAATTTTCATTATTATTTTCTTTCCGTGCGGATGCACTTTGCACAATCTCGTGAACGTGTGTCCGAGTTCGTGTGTGCGTTTCTCCGTCTCTCTCCGTGTACGTATCCCACTAAATTTATTAACAAACCCACAAACCGGGCCAATTTTCTCCGTTCTTTAAATCCTGTCGAAACAGAATTCCGGTTTTTTTATATTTTTGTGCTTTGCGACCGACCAGTGAACGCACACGTTTCAGAGAAAGAAACGCCGTTACATCGACGTAACGGCAAAAAAAAAAAAAANAAAAAAAAAAAAAAAAAAAAATTCTTGTCTCGACCGAAAATCGTGCGTTGACTCGTCGGCTGATTTGTCGAGTGCACACCACCGACAAAGAGTGGAAAAAAGAGATTTGAATGCACCGGTGAAACGAGTGTCTGACAAAAACTGTAAAATTATTGAAAAGTGAAAATTGGCCATACGAAACGATGAAATCAACACCAAGAGAACAGAAAAGAATTTTGAAAAACATAAAACTCTAGTGAGTACGTACAAGATTTTTGTTTTTCTTTTTTTATTTTTATTTTATTTTTTTTCACGTCTGAGTAGCCACGTAAGTTATTCGCAATTCATTGTTCAATTTTTTTGATTGGTTAATATAAATTAATGATGAAAATTGAGGATAAAAATCGATGCATCGATTGAATTATTTTTATTTTTCTCTCCATTTCGTTTTGTCGTTCAAATAATTTTTTTTCTCATAGTAATCGCTCGAGAACAATGAATTAAATAATTTTCACGTCTATCGCACGGACGAGACTCTAGAAAAGAAAAAAAAAACACTAGTGACTAGACACTACGCGTACATCGCAACAGCACTGGCGGGCGAGCTGTTTACTTTCTATTTTTTCGTACGTGTGGCAATTTTTTCAATTTTTTTTTCCTATAATTTCCCCCCAAAAATTGAATTTCCTTTCGATTAAAATTTTTGAATTAAAAACGCCGCCAGTTTCGTTGCCCCGGCTCCGCAATAATGCATCATCGTCGCGCATCGTGTACAAATGCTGCAAAAAAAGAAAAAACAACTCGTGTGCAAATCAAGAGCCTTCAAAATAACAAAAAAGAAACCGAAAAAAATAGCAACGAGGGAATCGATTCGAACTGCAATTTTTCGAGCAACGAGTTTAAAGAAGAAAATCAAAATTTCACTCTGCTGGAGAATTTCAAGAACGAGCTCGCAGTTTTTTTTCTCTTTTCGTCTCGTCACACCGTGATGAATTTTTATCGAAATTAACCGACAACTAATTTTCGTCTATAAAATAAAAACCAGTTTTTCCTTTTTTTTCCTTTTTTTTTATTATTTCGTTTCACGAGTATCACGATTTTTTTGTTTGAGTGAGAGAGTGCTGTCTGTGAACAAAATCTCGTGCTTGGTGCGACACAAATCGTGTAATAAAATGATAAAATGTAAAAATGCAACTACGGCGATCAGAAGCTTGGATCGAAAGAAATAAAGATGGAAAGGTGTGTGGAGAGCAGAGAATGTGCAAGTTGCGATACCACAGATAATCGAGCATGCAGAACGAAACAGTGAAAAGACGAAAATATAACGAAAAGCATTTGAATTAAAAAAAAAACGATTTAAAAAAATTATAACAATTTTTTTTTGTGTTTTTTTTTTTTTTTTTTACTAATTGGCAGATAATAAATAATACAGGCAGCAGCAGCAGCAGTTTTAAGAGAGATATAGGTGAGGTAGAAGTGATGTGATTACCGATGCACACAACACGCGCTATTGCTCACCAATTGGGCGCAGTACGGCACCTGCAAGGATACCCATTGTTAGGCTGGTTAGTCGATTAGTTTTTCCTCAACAGCGAGAGTTATTATTTTATGATGAAGACAAAACATTTAAGCGTGGGTCAGAGGTCGTCATTTTTTTTTTTTGGACAATAGAGCCGATCGTACTCTCGTCTTTTAAACTCGCAATTATGCTTCGCTTTCATTGGTCATTTCGTTGTTATTGTTTTTTCTCTAATTTTTTATCATTTTTTTGTATTTTTTTTTTTTTTTCGATAATTTTGACAGTTTGCTTCGGACAGACTCGTTAACGATGCTTTTCAGCGGCCTCTTTACGGAACAAACTAATTGCGCATCACCGACAACTAAATCAACGCAATTAGCAAACAGTTTTCCATTTTTTTTAAATCATTTTTATTGCAAAGTCTTTTTTTTCTCAATTATTTGGTAATCGTGGTTGATCGACTTTTTGAAAATGGAATCGAAATCTTTGGCTGTGGCTCGTAGGAATTACGAATTCACAATTTGCATAATTATCGATAACGATCATTAATTTTTCGAAAACTTGAGTTTTTTGCGGCGAGGAACAAAAATATTTCGCAAGACGGACGTCTTATGATTAAAAACGAAAGATTTCTCTAAAGAATTTGAAAAATTTCGATAACTTGAAATTTTTTTAATAATTTTGAACAATTAGGCCAATTTATTCGGAAACGGAACGAGAGCAACAAATTTGAACGTGTTCGAGTCAAAGCAACTAATTTGCTGACTATACCGAAGTAATTCTCGAAAAATTGAAACCTCAGTATTTATTATTCAGAATGTCGTAGGGTCGATCCAATTAGCTCGATAGCTCGAGGTACTCGTTATGAAATTTAGATGATATTCTAATTGCGAAGAGTGGCCACAGACGATCGGACTGACGACGATTTAAAAGTAAAACAAAAAAAAATAATAAAAAAATTTAGAAATTATTGTTTTTTTTTGTGCCATTGAAAATTTGAAATTTATTGAAACGACATTTTGTTTTAACAACGAAACAAAGTGGCCGGAGATTTAGTCTCGTACTGGTAAAAAAAAAGGTTGAAACTGCAGAAACAATCGATAGTTTAGGTCCGTAAGGATCCGCTGAGAGGAGAGTGTCAACGAAAAACATCGATAGTGTATTAACTTGAAAGCGATCCATGCAGGCCCGACCCAAATTGCGCGTGATCGGAATCTCAAAAAAAAAGACACGAAAAAAAAAATAAAAAAAAAACGNAAAAAAAAAAAAAACGATGCGTTTGGATAATTATTCCGATTTGAGAATGAACGATCGCGATAAATCGTGCCAATTGAAAGAATATTTAGAAGCCTCGAAAAAGCGAGTCAGCATATTTGTAAAAACGAACGAAAAGGAAGGAAAATAATAAAAAAATTGAATAAATAAATAAAACTAAGGTCGACGATTCTGGGCTGAGATATAATTAATTACAATTGCGAATGATGAACGCGCAAGGACTAGTTTGAGCTCGACCACATCTCTACGTTCCAGGCACTGAATATATTCAAGCAAATAAATAAAAATTGTTCATATAAATATACAAATCCCATAAATGGTATCGACAAGGGAAAAGATCGATATGAATATGCGAGGGACTAGAATATATTTAACTAGGAATAAATATGTTGCCATTATTATTTTTAAAACGAAATTTTCATTACGAGGGATTTAATGTGATCGATGATAATTAATGAGAATTAAATAATGAAATTCGGCGGGCTTGGGTGCGACCCTGGACGTGAAGACTTCCAAGTAATAACCATCGTGATAATAATATCGAGATATTTTTATCTACTGCTAATTAATAACGATATTTAATAAATTAAAATAATGATTTATCGTGTAAATATATGTCGACGATTGAAATTGGAGAATTTTATTATTCGGGGCTGAGTAACGGAAAATAATGAGACGAATAACAAAAAGAACCAATGATTTTGAGCGCATAGCACGTACTAAATTTTCTTCGAGTATACATCGATTTAGAAATTTAACAAAATAATCAAACTATCGTAACAATGAAAATAAAAGACAACGATTAATGTGAGCAATTACGAGCTCCCACAGAAACGAAAATTTAGTCGTTATAGTGTCGTGTACTTTTCTCCTCTCTCTCCACCATTTTCTCATGAGAATCTCAGCAAAGAGAACGTCGAAGGTGAAGGAGAATAAAAATTACGAGACTTTTTATTTTATTTCGATCGTAATTCATGAAATTTACGAAAATGAAGAATTTTTCACAAAATATGAGACTGACAACGATTCTCTGGATAGTTAACCCTCCGTGGAGCACCTCCCTAGACACACATGGGTCTGGGGCGTCCTACCGTTTTTTACTGCACTTGGAATCGTTTAAAAAATCAGAAAAAAAATCAGAAAAACATTTTTTCGATCCATCGAAAGAGAGGCTGCACTGTCCAGACCCATGTGTGTCTACGGAGGGTTCCTCAACGTGAGAATATCTCTTGGTAGGACGCTGAGGTCCGCACGGTTGAAAAGAAGCGAAAAATCTTTTTTTTTACTCAATTATCGATTCGATTAATTTTAAAAATCAAAACCAATAAAAAAAAAACGTCATCGCCTTTTTTTTACAATCTCTCTGACAGGGACGTTGTAAATTTCGATAAATTCGACACGAACGATATTTAAAAAACATCGACATGCAAAAGACTAAATTTATTTTCCGTGGGAGCGCAAATACGATAAGATAATAAATAAAATCGGCTCAATCGATCCTCGTGTTGATTGTGTGTGTTTAAAATGACTAGAAAATTATTCTTTCCTGTCTAACCCTAGAACGGTGACCCGAGTTCAAAAATGACCGAATAAATTTTGAAAAATTCATATCTCCGGTAAAATTTGACGAAAAGCGTTCTACTTGGGCTCATTCTCTTCGTTTTTCAATGCAGAATCACGTGAGCCTCGAGAATTTTTTCTCAAAGTAAAAAAATGAGTAAAAAATTGGGTAAAACGATAAAAAACCGATAAAAACGATTCAAGGTCACCGTTCCAAGGTCAAAATTGATAAATCTGTTGTAAAGAATGCAAGAGGCAGATTCATTCAATTTGAAAATAAATTCACAACTCATTCTCTCTGTTTCTATCGGAAATATCGACGATTTGTGTTGGTTTTGTATTTGTTTGTGTGTCTATGAATGATGTGATTCGTGATGCTGGTGTCCCTCGGAGGACTCGTCACCCAGGACGAAATCCATCCTCGAGAAAGCTCACCAGGTGTGTCCATTCACTGACGAACCAAATGCTCGTCGTTCGCGTGGCTTCGTATGACCTTTAACCTCCTCTTACCTTGCACTCGCAGGTAGTGCACTTGTCGTGCAAGTCCTGCCAGGAACTGCCACTCTCGTGCAACAATCCGGCATAACTACACGGTTGCGGATTCCCCGATGTTGAGAGATGCAGGCTGCTGCTGTTTCCTGGCCCACCAGCCAGCCCGGGAACTTCTCTCGCGCAAGGATCGTCCTCGCATCGCGGACAACAATCCCCGTCCTCGGTTACTGGATTCGAGCATGTTACTGGTGGACATTCCATTTGCCAACAGTCGATCTCCCCGTACTGGGCAGAACATTTCAAAATTCCAATTTCATCGATCATGCAAAAATATTTCTTGTGACTAAATTTTACTTTTGGCTGCACAAATTTATTCTTTTCGTACAGAAAACCATTTTACAGCAGCCAGGGGACGGAGTAATTGTTGAAAAATGATTTTTTTATTAATAATTATGGAAAATCGTGTCAAGATTGAGAAAAAAAACGAATTGAAAGAGTTTTCTTCGGAATTCGAATGGATGAGTTTGATGGAATGACTAAATTTTAGTTTTGGCTGCACAAATTTATACTTTTCGTACAGAAAACCATTTTACAGCAGCCAGGGGACGGAGTAATTGTTGAAAAATGATTTTTTTATTAATAATGATGGAAAATCGTGACAAAATTTAAAAAAAAAACGAATTCAAAAAGTTTTTTTCAGAATTCGGTGAATTAGTTCGATGGAATGACTAAATTTTTATTTTGGCTGCACGAATTTATACTCTTCGTACAGAAAACCATTTTACAGCAGCCAGGGGACGTCGTAATTGTTGAAAAATGATTTTTTTTATTAATAATGATGGAAAATCGTGACAAAATTGAGAAAAAAACGAATGCAAAAAGATTTTTTCGAAATTCGGTGAATTAGTTTGATGGAATGACTAAATTTTAGTTTTGGCTGCACAAATTTCTACTTTTCGTACAGGAAATGATTTTTTTATTAATAATGATGGAAAATCGTGTCAAGATTGAGAAAAAAACGAATTGCAAAAGTTTTTTTCAGAATTCGGTGAATAAGTTTGATGGAATGACTAAATTTTACTTTTGGCTGCACAAATTTATACTTTTCGTACAGGAAACCATTTAACAGCAGCCAGGGGACGTCTTAATTGTTGAAAAATAATATTTTTAACAATAATAATGAAAAATCGTGACAAAATCGAGAAAAAAACGAATTCAAAAAGTTTTTTTTCATAATTCAGTGGATTAGTTTCATAAAATGTAGGAAACTTCTGTATAATTCATAACTTCCATTACTGACGATGGATTTCTGGAGGCATTGGCAATAATTGACGGTTCGGAAATCCCAATTTTTGGTTTTCCCCCAAAAATTTATCGAATAACAAGAAAATTGAAAAAAAAGTGGACCGTAATGAATAATTACCAAGCACTCGCAAGTCTGACACTGATAGATCCACCTCTCGCCGCTCCTAAAGACAAGATGATGAAGTTCTTGATGTCTGCAAGAGGCGGCGGGATCGCACTGTGGGCAGCACTTGTCCCTGCGACTAGCATTGTCGTTGCAGTCGCATTGGGGTTCTCTGCAAGTGACAACGCCATCGGTGCAGTCGCATCGTCTGCACGGATTGCCAGATGGTACGAAGGTGTCTCCGTTGGTGATTTCTCGTCCCTCGTACCAACAACCTTAAGGGTATAAAGCAGAGCGCGTGCGAGCTGAGTATTAAGTGGGTAAATGACTCAGAGGGAGGTTTTCGACATGCGTCACTTGCTCGATCGCGTCACGAGAGCCCGGAAGACCCGGGAGCCCTCGAACAATAAGAAAGGGGCGCTCTTTCGTGTCGAGCAAGGAAACGAATAATGGAAAAACGAAATTTCCAATTAAAAAGAAAAAAAAAAGAAAAAAGGAGAAAAAAAAATGTTTTTTGTGTTTTGACTCACTGAGTCGGCACTCGGGCTGTCTGGGAGCCAAGTAACTCAAGTTGCTCGCATCCTCGTCAGGCTGTCCACCATCTCGTTGGGAGCACTTACACTCGTAGCCCCCCTCGGTGTTGACGCACCTGGCGGTTGGATGACAGGTGTGTCTTCTCTCGATGGTTTGATCGTTGCACTCGTCGATGTCGAGGCACTGGGTACCCTGGTTGCTCTCGTGGAGTGCGCTCCGGTAACCTGGCTTGCATCGGCAGTAATACCAGCCTGGCATATTGAAGCACGTCGAGGAATGATGACAACGATGAAGATCCGAGGCGCACTCGTCCAGATCGAGTTCACAGCTGTTGCCAATGTAGCCCCGACGGCACGAGCATCTGCCAGGTGATGCGCATTCTCCACCGTTCTGGCAAGTTTGCTCGCACACCGCTGCTTCGTCCCCCGACCCAATCAACAACAACAGGTCCCAACATTTAGAAATATATATTTTTTATCAACTATTTTGATAATTAATGCACTCGTTGCAATTTTTCTAAAAAATTCTCTTTCTGAATGGAAAAATTTATGATAACGAAGTTCCCATCGTTGGAATACATCGAAAAATATATTTATATTCATTATTTTGATGCAATTTTGCACTCGATGCAATTTTTCTAGTAAATTCGGTTTTCAAATGGACGAATTTACGCTCCCGAACTTTGCATCGTTGGAATACATCGAAAAATATATTTTTTATCAATTATTTTGATAATTAATGCACTCGATGCAATTTTTCTATTAAAATCAGTTTCTGAATGGACAAATTTATGCTCTGACGTTTGCATCGTTGGAATATTGCGAAAATTATATTTTTTGTCAATTATTTTGATAATTAATGCACTCGATGCAATTTTTCTAGTAAATTCAGTTTCTGAATGGACAAATTTATGCTCTGACGTTTGCATCGTTGGAATATTACGAAAAATACATTTTTTATCAATTATTTTGATAATTAATGCACTCGATGCAATTTTTCTAGTAAATTCAGTTTTCGAATGGACGAATTTACGCTCCCGATGTTTGCATCGTTGGAATATTACGAAAATTATATTTTTTATCAATTATTTTGATAATTAATGCACTCGATGCAATTTTTCTACTAAATTCGGTTTCTGAATACGAAAATTTGTGATACCGAAGATTTTAGATAATTAATGCACTCGTTCGACGGTTAAAAGTTGAAAATATTTAAAAACTTACGTTTACACGTGTAACCATCGCCCTTGTATCCTTCGTTGCACACGCAATAGTAACTACCAGCGGTATTGATACACGTAGCATGTTCCGAACACGAGTGACGACCAGTCGCGCACTCGTCCAATTCGGCACAATTGAATTTGTCAATTCTATGATAGCCAGGAAGACACTCGCAGGTATAAGCCCCAACGATGTTAACGCAACGTGTGTTCGCGTTACAGTGATGACCGTCCAAGCCACCTTTCCGTTGGCATTCGTCGACATCTACCGAGCAACAACATTAATAGTTACGATTCGACAATCTCCAGCAAATTATTCGTAAATTATTTTTCCAAATCAATTCGTGGAAAAAAAAAAACAAAAAAAAATTCACAAATAAACGGATTTTCCCATCGCAGGCCTCCGCACGCTGCTTCGCCCTAAAAATGTGTTTTCGTGTCTTGAAAAATGAACAAATTCCTACCAGAATTATTCAGCTGCAATGGAAGATAAAAAAAAAAGGGAAAAAAATGGTTTTGTTAATAAAAGTAGTTGTTAGATTATTTTATACCGTTACAGTTGTGACCGTCTCCTTGGAAACCGTTATTACAGTGGCAGGCATATTTCGTATGCAGATTGAGACAGGAGGCATTCGCGTGACATTTGTGGCCCTTGGCGCAGTAATCCACACCTTGATAGATCGTGTTAAGTCGAGTGGTTTTCAGGAGCAAGAGCAAGTGGTCAGCAAAGGAATAAAGAACAGACATACACGAGCGATTAGTTCACTTAAACATTTTCAAGCTTGCGATATTTTGTTTAAAATTAATTTAAAAAGAATTTCATGATTTTTAAGGACGTTGTATGGCGACGGTCGAGTCTAAATTTATGCTTTCAATTTTTCTTGGATGAAAATTTCTAAATCCAAGATTTTCCGAGGAAATCTGTATTTTTTATATGATAAACAAAATTTCGATAAAATTTTACGAGCGATTTTGTTTGAAAAATTAAATAAAACTTCTTCGATGTTACATAAAAGTGTGTGCAAAGTTTTAAGAGGCTTCACCATTTAGAAATCGAAATATTAAATGTTTAAAATTGCAACTTTTATACGCTCTTATGAAAAATTAATGAAAATTGTAATTTTTATATATAAATATTTGATTTTTTGAATTTTTATTTTATTTTGGTTGATTTTTTCATTTTCCATTTTATTTTATTCGATTTATTAAATTTTTATTCTATTTCGTTTGAATTTATAATTTTTGATTCATTTTTTTTTCGATTTTTTCAAATTCCATTCTGTTTTATTTGATCCACTAAATTTTTATTCAATTTAATTTGATTTTTTCAATTTCCATTCTATTTTATTCGATTTATTAAATTTTTATTCTATTTCATTTGCATTTATAATTTTTTATTCTTTTTTTTCGATTTTTTCAAATTCCATTCTGTTTTTTTTGATCCACTAAATTTTTATTCAATTTAATTTGATTTTTTCAATTTCCATTCTATTTTATTCGATTTATTAAATTTTTATTCTATTTCATTTGCATTTATAATTTTTTATTCTTTTTTTTCGATTTTTTCAAATTCCATTCTGTTTTTTTTGATCCACTAAATTTTTATTCAATTTAATTTGATTTTTTCAATTTCCATTCTATTTTATTCGATTTATTAAATTTTTATTCTATTTCATTTGCATTTATAATTTTTTATTCTTTTTTTTCGATTTTTTCAAATTCCATTCTGTTTTTTTTGATCCACTAAATTTTTATTCAATTTAATTTGATTTTTTCAATTTCCATTCTATTTTATTCGATTTATTAAATTTTTATTCTATTTCATTTGCATTTATAATTTTTTATTCTTTTTTTTCGATTTTTTCAAATTCCATTCTGTTTTTTTTGATCCACTAAATTTTTATTCAATTTAATTTGATTTTTTCAATTTCCATTCTATTTTATTCGATTTATTAAATTTTTATGTTGAAAATTGCAACTTTTGACGTCTCTTATGAGAAACTACTGAAAATTGTGATTTTCATAAATAAATATCTCGACGTCTACACGGTGAAAACATTTAAAATTGTGCGAACCATTAGACATAATTATTTTCATTGTGCAGTGCAAATTTGAAGAATTTCTATCGATGGAAAATTTCGCATACAACGTCCTTAATGCTTCAGTTATTCGAGGCTCGTGCTGGTTAGAAAATGTCACGGCCATTCGATCGTGAGTCATTTTGAATTTTTTTAATTTTTCGAGAAAGATTCAAGCAGAATTATTAACGTTGCTAGTTTTTTTTTCACATATTTACAAAATTAGTCATTGTTATGGTGAGCTTTTTAGCCAGCGATAAAAAATACAGCGAAATGCGATTTTGAGCTCGATTTATTTAGTGGAAATGATTTACCTGGACAAAATTTACAGCATTCTTCGGCCACACTTATCTGCTCGCTCGCTGGACACAGCAGAGGAGGACAAATGTCTTCGGTGTCGAACCTCTGACACGTAAACACTCCGTCGAAACAATTGCACTCTCTGCACTGTTTCGGCGAGACTTTTTCACCGTGATCGTAAATCACACCGTGCAAAAGACATTGTTCTGAAAACACAAACACAGCATCATTGATTTTGGTCCAAAAAGAAATTGAAATTTACGATTTGGACTGTGGAGAACGGATTGGAATTAAAAAATAATATTCGCACGTCTCCTCGTCAATTTTGATTGAATTTTTTCCTTTTTTTCATGTTCACGCCAACGTGGCGAATTATTTAGAAAAAAAAAACAGCAATTTAACGAGATTTGCGTTTTGCGATGGGAAAATAAATGATGAGTGACTCACTGAGGCATACTGGACAACATTGTCCCGGGGGGATTATTGGAAACTTGCAGTTGACCGGTGCACATTGGGTTGGCTTACACTCGATGACACCGTGAACGCACGAACATTGTTCGCAATCCTTTTCCCACGTGGCACCATCCTCGTGAACCGTACCATTGGCTCTGCACGATTTTTGGCACTCGCATTCTTCGACCTGGCTTATTCTACCCTCTGCAGCAGCTAGCTGAAAGGAAGGACTTGGATGAAAATTTATTTCTATCGCTTGCTCCTTCTTCCGGTACGAAGAAAAAAAAACAAATTTACATCGTTGGATCGCAACGAAATTCTGTTTTTTTAATTGAAATTCTGATCGAATATTTGGTCAAGACGATAAAACGATATTTTTTAGGATCCAAAAACAAAATCTGTTGGAAAATTGTCATGGTTTTTAAAATTTAACAAAAAATTAATAGAAAACGTATTTTTCATTGGAATGCAACGAAATTTCGTTTTTTTATCGAAATTCGGATTCAATATTTGGTCAGGATTATAAAACGATATTTTTTTAGGATCCAAAAACAAAATCTGTTGGAAAATTGTCATGGTTTTTAAAATTTAACAAAAAATTAATAGAAAACGTATTTTTCATTGGAATGCAACGAAATTTCGTTTTTTTATCGAAATTCGGATTCAATATTTGGTCAGGATCATAAAACGATCTTTTTTTAGGATCTATATCGAAAATCGATCAGAATTTTGTCATGGTTTTTAAAATTTAACAAAAAATAAATAGAAAAAGTTTTTATCATTGGAATGCAACGAAATTTCGTTTTTTTATCGAAATTCTGATTCAATATGTTGTCAGGATAATGAAACGATCTTTTTTTAGGATGTTAATCAAAAATTGATAAGAAAATCGTCATGGTTTTAAAAATTGAACAAAAAATAAATAGAAAACGTATTTTTCATTGGAATGCAACGAAATTTCGTTTTTTCATTGAAATTCTAATTCAATATTTATCCAGAAGAATAAAACGTTTTTAAAATTGAACGTTTTTTGGGAGAATGTAAAAAAAAGCATCGCGACTCACCCTCCGAGTAAGCTCGTTCAAATTGTGCATGAGCTGCTCGACGGTATTTTGAAGTATGGAAAATTGACCACAGGTGGGACAGGACGAGTCTAGCTGTGGACACTGCGACAGGTAGCCATGGGCACCTGGTATCAGCTTCACGTCCTGCAAAGCACCCTGTCCATCGCAAAACAATAAAAATAACGTTGTAATCGCTTTTTTATCAAAACAAATCTAAAAAAAATTCTTGAACCGTCTGTTGCATTATTTTGGGATTTTTTTTTTTTTTACAACAGACACTTTTGTCACGACAGTTCAGTTCATGGCGAGAACAAACGTGACTTTGTTACCTTGAATAGAAAATGCTTGGCGTTCCTTTGGCCAACCCAGAGCTGTAACTGTGGTAGCGTGAAATTAGTGTCAGGAGGTCCTGGCCTAAGAAGTCGCCTGTAAAGTGGATGACAGTCGACGAGAAGCTCGACCTGCGAGCCGCTTATACTGAGGGCTACTCTGTGCCACGCGCCATCGGCAAGACGAAAGGGAAATGCCTCGACGTGTACTGCACCGTCACGTCGTGAAACATAGTGCAATCGAAGCTCGTCCTTCCGACCGCTACTCTGTAGCTCCAAGTACCTTCATTCATTTATATACGAGAAATATTTACAAATTTCATTTTCACTAATTTTCTAAGCATTCCTAAGCTTATAATTATCATCATTCCTCATTGTGCATTAAAGTGAAGAAAATATGTCAAATATTTCGAAATAAATTGCTTGGAATAATTACTCGAGTCAATTTTGAAATATTTCGTTTAATTATTTCAATTAAACTCGATAAATGTCTTTATAATATTTGAATATTCAAAAAAAAAGTTGATTTGGCTGGTGAATTTGAATTTATCCCAATTTTTCATTTTCTGTTTTTTTTTTTTAATTTAATTCAATTATTTTAATTAAACTTGATAAATTTTATAATATTTGACAATTTGAATAAAATTTCTAGTTCATTTGGCTGGTGAATTTGAATTTTCCAAATTTTTCATTTTCATAATTTGAATTTTCTGTTTTTTTAAATTTAATTCAATTATTTTAATTAAACTTGACAAATTTTATAATATTTGACAATTCAAATCAAATTTCTAGTTCATTTGGCTGATAAATTTGAATTTAGCCAAATTTTTCATTTTTATAGTTTGAATTTTCGGTTTTTAAACATTTAATTTAATTATTTTGATTCAACTTGATGAATATTTTTATAATATTTGAAAATCCAAATAAAATTCCAAGTTTATTTGGCTGGTAAATTTGAATTTATCCAAATTTTTCATTTCGTATTATTAAAAATTGAATTTTATTATTTTTATTAAACTCGATGAATATTTTTGCAATATTTGAAAAATTCAAGTTCGTCTGGCTAATAAGTTTGAATTTGCCCAAGTTTTTATTTTCGTTTTTTAAGAAATTCCGTAATGAATATTCGATTCAAATAAATGCGCGAATTGATTAGAAATTCTTCAATTATTTCGTGATGATTAAATCTCGATGAGATAAATTACAATTTTTCGTATTATTTTAACAGTAACGATAGATAATTCAACCAGCGGAATACCAAAGAATATTGAGCACTTTGTTAATAATAATAAAATCGCGATTCCCGATCGATTAAAAAGTTTGACCGTCTATGAGAATCGCACGAGTCTCGTAATGTTTAGAGCATCGTAATAATGACCAGAATCGTAATAAAGAGTCAAGTTTGCATCGGAGCCGGAGAATATTTCTGAATGAAAAAAAAAATGGCCGGTAACCGGTTTCCGCAGCGGCCTGTACCGATTTATTCCAATTTCCATCTTTACGTTTACGCATTCGTGTAGAAAATGACGAGGAAACGGAGAAGAACACGTCGTTGCTTTTTGCAACGAGGTTACTTTCGAGCTGCGAGTCGTAAAGTTTAAAAAATTGAAAAATTGAAAAATCGTTAACGAGGAAACCGGTTCGTTGTGAAAATTAAATCGCGATCACGTCGATCCGTCCATGTCACTCTAACATGCGATTCAACTCGTTTCTACCTTCCTTACTTATTCAGTTTCATTGTTTATTCGATCAGCTCTGGAATGAGTTTGACTTTGAACGATTTCTCATTATTTTACGGATTTGTACAGTTTCAAGTTTCACCTGCATCTAAATATACTTTATTGATCTCTCTCTCGGTCTCGTGGGCTCTCGTGGGGTCTCTTTTTGTGTTTGTACTATTGATGCAAGTGGAGAATTTCTCGTACCTATTATTGCCATGAGAGAAGGCTACGATTGTTCCGGAATTTGCTTCATCCTGGCGCAATGCAGCGGCGACTGTGAATTCCGGAACCCGCCGGAGTAACGCGGCCGCACGCTCGAAGCTCGCTTCGTTCAATCGAAGATCTCTCTCCTCCCCTGCAACAGACATTATTTACAGCTTCAATTGTATTCATTTTCCATTCATTGAGCAAACGATCAAAGTTGTTGGCCTGGTGCATTGTCTTGCAAGCAGAAACCCAGGGGATCACTTTGCTCCCCATTAATCATGGTTTAATCGCGCGGATTCCAGAAATCGTTTCCGAGCTCGCTTATCCGAGTTGGTCCATACTTTCGGGCAGTAATTTTGGGCTGGGGAGCATCTCGTTCCGTTTGTCGAGTCTATGCGCTCGAGAATCGATGGAATGCAACGAAATTATGAGTTTTTTTTTAGATTCTTATTCAATTTTTGGTCGGGACGATAAAACCATTTTTTTTCAGCATCCGGACAGAAAATCGGTTCGAAAATTGTCATGGTTTTTAAAATTTGATAAAAAATGAATGGGAAACGTATTTTTCATTGAAATGCAACGAAATATCGTTTTTTCATCGGAATTCTTATTCGATATTTCGTCAGGATAATGAAACGATCGTTTTTTAGGATCTTAATCAAAAATTGATAAGAAAATTGTCATGGTTTTCAAAATTGAACGAAAAATTAATAGAAACAGTATTTTTCATTGGAATGCAACGAAATTTCGTTTTTTTATTGAAATTCTGATTAAATATTTAGTCAGGACGATTAAACGATATTTTTAAAGGATCCAAACCCAAAATCGGTAGGAAAATTGTCACGGTTTTTAAAATTGAGCAAAAAAATAATAGAAACAGTATTTTTCATTGGAATGCAACGAAATTTCGTTTTTTTATTGAAATTCTGATTAAATATTTGGTCAGGACAATAAAACGATATTTTTAAAGGATCCAAACCGAAAATCGGTAGGAAAATTGTCACGGTTTTTAAAATTGAGCAAAAAATTAATAGAAACACGTATTTTCCATTGGAATGCAACGAAATTCTGTTTTCTGATTGCGATTTTTATTCAATATTCGGTTCGGAGACAAGAAGGATATTTTTTAAGGATCGAATCCCAAAATGGGGTCGAAAATTGTCACGGTTTTTAAAATTCAGTAAAAAATAATTAGAAAAAGTATTTTTCATTGTTACGCAACGAAATTCCGTCGTTTTCATTGAAATTCTGATGGAATATTTGCCCATGACGATAAAACGATCTTTTTAAAGGATCCAAACCGAAAATCGGTAGGAAAAGTGTCACGCTTTTCAAAATTGAACAAAAAATGAAAATAAAAAGTCCGGTATGTCGCGCGATCGATCGTCGCTGCGTTACTCAAGTTCACCTCCTCCCCCTTCATTCATTAGTTTGATAAATTTGCTGCTGCTGATACGATGACATTGAAAGTTGAACAGCAGCAGGTGGAGTGAGCCCTCGCGACGCGATCATTGCACGTCTCATTGAGCCTGCTACCCTTTCGCGCCCCTTTGCACATAACATTCGCGTCCGCAATGACATAAGACGACGAGGGGGAGAGCATATGAGAAGAAGGAGACAATAAGGAACAACCGGTTGTCTCCGTGAGTCGGGGTTTTTTGCGAGGAGCATCAATTGGCTTCGCTATAGAAATACGCTTCGTATTTCCGTATCGTTCGCGTTGATGTCACCGCGTGTTAATTTCCTCGCCTGACTGATCGTCTCCGCTCACGTGCATTCTCATTCTCCGCTTAATTCACAAAAGACGGTAATTCGAGAGCTTTTTTTTTACTAAACTCGAAAATTCTCCGTTTTTCTCTTTTTTTTTATTTTTTTTTTATTTTTCGATGTATTTTTGAACGACTGCGCGGCGCGAACGGGGAAAAGGCCAACTTCCGGTTAAGCAGGAATGCGAGCCAGTCCCCAGAGCGAGGCTCGCACTCCTGCAGCTTTTTCCTCGCTCCGGGTTTCTCGACGCGTGCGTAATTAGTCGCTTCCCCGAGCAATTATCCAACGACTATACGGAAAGAGGAAAGGGTTGACTTGAAAGCGTGTGGCTCGGCGATCGGAGACGGAAAACGAGAAGCGAAAGACGAGAAGCAGGGAGCAGAGGAAAAAAATACACGTTGCCATCACGCACTTGACGTATTTACAGCCTCAGGGTGCGAAACTGTCACGTGCTCTTCCTATACACTGTTTATTTTCTCTGGCACGAGCAGCTACGATGTCCCGGCTCGGTTACTCTCTCGATCATCCTCTCAATATCAATTCACGATGCACCCAACTTTTCAACCCTTCACTCCCATTCATCCTTTTCCTACACGTTCACAATTCCACGCGCGGCTCTACACACACACGAGAAATTAATTGCATTCTCCGCAAAGTATACGATTACAGGGAGAAAAGAGTTTGCTCGAGTCATACTATTCAATAGCTTCGTGATCCACGCTATGCAACAAACGTTATACCTTTTCATTCATTCACAAATCCTTCGCGGTCATACACGGAGAGAGAATTCAACTTTTTGAATTACGAAATGTTGGCATGGAACGAAAACTCGTTATTTTTTTTACGAAATTTTCATACAGCGTTCGTCAAAGATAATGAAACAGCCTTTTTTGCTATTTGGAAATTGAATTTACTAGGAAAATTGCAACGAGTGCATTAATTATCGAAATAATAAATAAAAAATGAAATTTTCGTTAATTCCAACGATGAAAACTTCGGTATCATAAATTTGGCCATTTGGAAATTGAATTTAGTAGAAAAATTGCATCGAGTGCATTAATTATCGAAATAATAAATAAAAAATAAATTTTTCGATTCATTTCAACGATGAAAACTTTGGTGTCATGAATTTGGCCATTTGGAAACTGAATTTAGTAGAAAAATTGCAACGAGTGCATTAATTATTGAAATAATAAATAAAAAATGAATTTTTCGATTAATTCCAACGATGCAAACATCGGGAGCGTAAATTTGTCCATTCGAAAACTGAATTTAGTAGAAAAATTGCATCGAGTGCATTAATTATCACAATAATTGAAAAAAAATATTTTTCGTCGTATTCCAACGATGGGGACTCCAGCATCATAAATTTTTCCATCCAGAAACTGAATTTACTAGAAAAATTGCATCGAGTGCATTAATTATCACAATAATTAATAAAAAATATATTTTTCGTTGTATTCCAACGATGCAAACATCGGGAGCGTAAATTCGTCCATTCGGAAACTGAATTTAGTAGAAAAATTGCATCGAGTGCATTAATTATCAAAATAATTGATAAAAAATATTTTTCGTCGTATTCCAACGATGCAAATTTGAAAATCACGAAAAATCGTACTCCCAAAATCGACAATTTACGATTTTCAACAATTTCCAATAAAAATCAAATGAAATATTAATCTGCGCGAATGAATAACGACCAGAAATGATTCCGGAGGCCCTGACGTTCAATTGTACAAATTATCGTTGAATAAACGTTTATTTTTTCGTACGCAAAGCACGAAGAATCGTTCAGTGAAGTTCCAAGGAGCAAAGGTTTCCGAAATTTCGAATCGGAAACGAATGCGAGCAAAAGAGACGAAAAGGCATAAAAACCAAAAAAAAAAAAAAAGGTTTCGCAAAATGGTTATAATTCTGAAGGACTGCGGAGGGCGAAAACTTTTCGAGTGTGGTCGTTGGCCAATTTGAGGCTCTTCCAAAAGATGCAAAAATAGAGACTCGCTCGTGTATGGAGTCGAAGATCGAAATGGTGAAAAATTATAAGGAAGCTCTACGATTACGTGTGTCTGCGTGTGGGTCTCGTATTTTTTTTTCTTTTTTTTCCTTTTATTTTTTGTTTTATTCGCTCGGTAGCAATCTCCAGCGTGTTGGCCCATCTGGACGATATAATGAGGCGGGTTGGCGGTTGAATTTTCGAGTCAGGGCGCTAGACTTCCGAGTGCCATGAATCAACGATCGCGCGCGGGCTTGCTCGAGACATTCCACGAATCGAGTCTCGCGTGGCTCATTCTTTACTATTTTATCGTCCCATATATCCTGCATATTCAAATATATATATCTACACGTATACAAAGACTACAGACTTTCTTTGACGGTCATGCAATATCGTGGCGAAAAAAAAAAACAAAAAACTGCCACCTATTCATATACGCAAAGGAGATGTTATCGTTTTATCGCGACCCGTGCCCAGAAACTTCGTCCACGTATATTTCCACGTTCGAAAATATCTTCTGGGAATTCACCACTCGCAAGGGTCCTATAAAAATTCGATCACATGTGCTGTACGTCTCTTGTACCAACTTTTTTCACGGCTGAACGACATACGGCCACTCGCGATAATTGCCAAGCAAAATAATTCATTTTTCTCATAAGCAAAAATGCCTCTTGCCTCGAAACAACGCGATCTCTTTTGAATTCATTTCAAGTCGACGTTTTTTTCGGCCAGACAATGTCAAACTCGAAGGATCTGAATTTAATTCTTTATTAATTGAAATTTGACAGAATTTTTCATTTTTTTTCCATTTTTTAAATTAATTTTTGCATTTTTATTTAATTTATTCATTTTCGCAATTGTCAATGTAACAATTTACGAGTTTACATTTTATTTTGTACGAGATTTAAACTCTGGCAGTAAATATTCGTCTCTCCCCTTAAAGGCGAACATCCATTTCATAGAAAAAGACAAAAATAATCGTTGCAATACTCCTGGACGATTAATTAGTCATTTTTCTTTCATTAAAAAGAAAAAGTGTTGAATTTTCGGAAAATAAGTCACTGACATTGATGTCTTTCCAGGAGAATGAATTATTTTGTTAAAATGATTATCTTCGGCCCGTAAAATCGTGCAATTTCGATGTCAATTTTTAATTCAAATTTAATTCTCAAAATAGCGGAAAATTTTACGTTTTTTTTTTGACAATTTTCACGTTTCCATAGAAAAAGGCAAAAATAATAATTAGAAACTCCTGAACGATTAATTAGTCATTTTTCTTTCATTAAAAAGAAAAATTGTTGAATTTTTGGAAAATAAGTCACTGACATTGATTTCCTTCGAGGAGAATGAATTCTTTTGTTAAATAATTATCTTCGGCCCGTAAAATCGTGCAATTTCGATGTCAATTTTGAATTCAAATTTAATTCGGAAAATTGCGGAAAATTTTATGTTTTTTTTTACAATTTTTACATTTTTCGTTCAGTTTCGACGTTTTTTCCAAAATTTTGACAGTTTTCGGGACGATGTGGAAACAGCAAACGTAGATTTGATGGTAAATTTTGATATTTTTTTTCCTCCCTGTATGGGGAATTAATTTCGAGGTTAAATATTGGAATTTGAATGAAAAAGATTTTACCTTGGAGGTAATAAGCTGGTCTGAGTCTGACGAGGCCTGGTACTTGTGTAACGCCAGCTCTCGTAGTGTTGTACAATTGTAGAGCTGCTAAGAGATCTATGCTGCCAGTAATATCAGCAACTGAAATGGTGCTACTCGATGTCCTTGTATCTACAACAGGAACTCTCTCCGCTCGTACGTTTGGGGGTGGTGAAGGGAGTGTCGTGGCTGTGCCCGTTGCTCCCATTCTCGGCCTCGATGCCTCGTGCTTGTCGCTCGACGTGCCCGACACTGGAACAGATCCATTAATTTCTCATGTTAATTAGCTCTGTCAGCGACACCCAATTCAAATTTTGTGTGTACAACGCCTTCGCATAAATATGCTAAATCATATAATAATTGAGTCCATCAACATCAAGACTCTTCTATATTTATTGGTGAGCTATAAAATGAGCCCTTGGCGAAAGGCGTACACCGAATTTCATTCGACGTCTGAATCAGACCCCATTCTCGATGATTTAGGGACAGAATGACTGCGACTAATCAGCCTGGAACTTTGGCAATGTCATGCCAGAGACCATGTCCATGAGAAATGATGGAAACTTCTGCAATAATGGGAGGAATGTACGAAACATTTTTTTCAGGACGTTGGATGGCGATGGTCGAATCTAAATTTTTGTTTTCAGTTTTTCTTGCAAACAAAATGGTTTGCGAGCCTAAGTTCATTGGAAAAAGTTGTTACAAATTGACTAAAGAAGAACGTCCTCTAAATCCAAAATTTTTGGAGGTAATTTGTATTTTTTATGTAAACAACAAATTTTCGAAAAAATTTAACGAGCGATTTGGTTGAAAAATTTAAGAGGCTTTACCATTTAGAAATTGAAATATTAAATGGTGAAAATTGCAACTTTTAACACACGCTCTTATGAAAAATTACTGAAAATTGTCATTTTTATAAATAAATATTTGTTTTTTCGAATTTTTATTCTATTTTATTTGATTTTTTCAATTTCCATTTTATTTTATTCGATTTATTAAATTTTTATTCTATTTCATTTGAATTTATAATTTTTTATTCTTTTTTATTTGATTTTTTCCATTTCCATTCTGTTTTATTTGATCCATTAAATTTTTATTCAATTTAATTTGATTTTTTCAATTTCCATTCTATTTTATTTGATTTATTAAATTTTTATGTTGAAAATTGCAACTTTTAACGCACTCTCTCATGAAAAACTACTGAAAATTGTGATTTTTATAAATAAATATTTGATTTTTTGAATTTGTATTCTATTTTATTTGATTTTTTCAATTTCCATCTTATTTTATTCGATTTATTCAATTTTTATTCTACTTCATTTGAATTTATAATTTTTTATTCTTTTTTATTCGATTTTTTCCATTTCCATTCCGTTTTATTTGATCCATTAAATTTTTATTCAATTTAATTTGATTTTTTCAATTTCCATTCTATTTTATTTGATTTATTAAATTTTTATGTTGAAAATTGCAACTTTTAACGCACTCTCTTACGAGAAACTACTGAAAATTGTGATTTTTATAAATAAATATCTCGACATCTTCACTTCTTTCAAATTCGAAAACAATAAATTGCAATTTGTTAAATTCGCGGTTTCGATTGAGAAATATAATATTCAATAATTAGGCTCAATGACACATAAGCAGGAGAGTCGAAAAGCATTGTTGAGAGAGAGAGAGAGGGGTGGTTGGAGGAAGTTGACATTTGAATGTTTGCAGGAAAAGTTAGCGACTCGGGCGATAAACTTTTAAAAGCAGGCGATACACGTGGCACGTATATGGGGGTACGAGACGCGAGAGAAGAGGGTGAGCGCGTAGCAGGCTTTATTTCCTTGAAAGTGCGGAAAGTCCATGGCATTGAC
The DNA here is from genome assembly GCA_037952995.1 of Hyposoter didymator. Lineage (NCBI taxonomy): Eukaryota > Metazoa > Arthropoda > Insecta > Hymenoptera > Ichneumonidae > Hyposoter > Hyposoter didymator. The sequence continues at coordinate 4,697,884 of JBAJMU010000012.1, read as the reverse complement.
CGTGCACGAGGTCGCTCTACCTCTCCTCCATCAGAGGCGTGCAACCGATGATTATTATTTACTAGTATATCGTCGATATATCTACTTGCACATGTATGTCAAGTACCTATAGCAGCCCCGAAGCTGTTGGAAGCTTGAGGCGTGGGAACGTGGGATGCACACTGCATACTCGACATTTACCTTCCACATACGCACATATAGCTCCATAATATGTAGGTGAAGATTATTTTCTAGAGACCCAGATTATCTTTCCATCTATACATTGGACAACCAATATGAAGACGATGGAAAAATTGAATCAATCAATTCCCATCGAAATGCTCATTCGAATCCACATTCGTACGACGTTTGCATTCGTTGGAATGCATTCTCTCGTTTTCTTGAGCAGATTTCCAAGATTCTTATTCATTATTTTCGTCGGGATAACAAAACGATCTTTTTTTAGGATCGAAACGCAAAATCGGTACAAAAATTGTAATGGTTTTTAAAATTGAACGAAAAATTAATACAAAAAGTACTTTGCATTGGAATGCAATGAAATTTTGTTTATTTATTAAAATTCCGATGAAATATTCAGTCAGGACAATAAAAAGATCCTTTTTCAGGATCAAAACCGAAAATTGGTACAAAAATTGTAATGGTTTTTAAAATTGAACGAAAAATGAATACAAAAAGTATTTTGCATTGGAATGCAACGAAATTTTGTCTATGTATTGAACTTCTGATGAAATATTCAGTCAGGACAATAAAAAGATCCTTTTTCAGGATCGAGACCCAAAATCGGTACAAAAATAGTCAAGGTTTTCAAAATTGAACAAAAAATGAATACAAAAAGTATTTTTTATCGGAATGCAACGAAATTTTGTCAATTTATTAAAATTCCGATTAAATATTCAGTCAGGACACCAAAAAGATCCTTTTTCAGGATCGAGACCCAAAATCGGTACAAAAATTGTCAAGGTTTTCAAAATTGAACAAAAAATGAATACAAAAAGTATTTTGTATCGGAATGCAACGAAATTTTGTTAATTTATTAAAATTCTGATGAAATATTCAGTCAGGACACCAAAAAGATCCTTTTTCAGGATCGAGAACCAAAATCGGTACGAAAATTGTCAAGGTTTTCAAAATTGAACAAAAAATGAATACAAAAAGTATTCTGTATCGGAATGCAACGAAATTTTGTTAATTTATTAAAATTCTGATGAAATATTTAGTCAGGACACTAAAAAGATTTATTTTTCGTATCAAAGCCCAAAATCGTGCGATGAATCTAGCAAAAGTCTCTTAACGTTCTATCTCACGACATACACATCGGCGAGGGGTCAAAATCTATACAAAAGAGTTCAGGGTCCAATCACCCCAGAGTCGATGAGTGTCCAAACTCGGAATAACCCAAAAGGATATTCCCCAGATACCAAAAAAAAGAAAAAGGCTTTCGAATCCCCGCGGGGCTGTCATGTCGTTTGTTCGCGAGAACTCTACATCGCTGGACGCACGAGATCGAACGATTACGCGTACACGAAAAAATAAATGACTTAGCTACTTGCTAAGATAACCAAAGAGACAGAGAGAGAGAGGGCGAGAGAGACGGAGATCGCGGCGGATGCTGGGTGGTGGGTTAAGGGGAAAAGGGATGGGATCGGTGGCAGACTGCCGGGCGTCGCGATGCCGCCGGCGCAGCTATTATCGAACCACGTACGAATCTCTCTCTCTCTCTCTCTCTCGCTCTCTCTCGGGCTGCCACTTTATGTAACACTTGTATGTACAATATTCTATATACAAAATAGTATATAAACGTTATATACAAATATGTACATAATGGTGAACGTATAGGTATTCATAAAGTAAGTTTTGCGTCTCGTGTTCGTTCACGCTTGGTTCACCACGCGAGAGTAGCTCGTAAAGCGGCGTTGACGACACGTGCGAGCAAGCAAGCAGGCAGAGAGGAGCGTCGACGAGCAGAGCCGGCCGTCGGACCACCGGCCGGTCTGGCGCTTCCTTGCCCTTTCTACTAATTCCCTTTTCTCCTCGCAGTGCGAATTCTTCTTCATGTCCGCAATTTGAACGATCGGAGGACGCACGTACGTCATATCGAGCGGCAAATAAAAATCAGTCGCGAGCAAATAGTAAACGAAGAGAAAAAGAAAAAAAAGGAGAGAGAATAAGAAAAAGGAGGAGCAGCGCGGATTGAGCACGAGGAAAAGATCGCCAACGACGATCCCGAGCTCAAGTAGCTTCTCATTCGTATTAATAGCGAACAACCGCGCGCCGCAGTAGTACGAAATGTGTAACGAACTCAAATATGAATCGAGGTCAAGAATCATATCAATTCTTCGCCGCCGAAGCCATACATCCTTGCGCGATTCTTCTTCTTCTTCTGCTCTCTGCCGCGTCGTCCAAACTTGAGCGCGCTTCGTCGTCGCGACGAGACATTATTCGCTTTGCATTTTATTTTATTCGCTCTCATTCCTCCTTCTCGTCAAGACTTGACATTTTTCTCGCATTTCCTGCTTCCTGCCCATGGAAATAGTTTTCACTCGGAATCGATAGAAATTTTCGACAAATTTATCGAAAATTTCGACGTCAATCGCGCGAGAACAAGTTTTTGAAAAAAAANAAAAAAAAAAAAAAAACAAATCCGAGAAAATTTGGTACTCACGTCGCAGAGCCGAGATTCCAAATGCCTCGAGGTAAGGGGGAACCACCAAAAGCGAATACGGATAAAAAAAGCGTCGGCTCGCGGTGTCCGGTAAGCACCAGAAAGCCAAGAAGACGATAGGGAGGGTGGCCGGTGCCCACATAACACGCGCGAGTCACTAACCGGTTGCGAGCAAATTTGCAACCCTCTCGAGCAGAAATAAACGTTTCTTCCGGCAACTGCGGAGTCGTTTCTTCTTTTTTTTTATTTTTTTCGTTTTTTTTTTACAAAGTCTCGTCCAACGCTCGCGGCCCTACGGAGATTTCTCAATTAAGCGGAACTAGAGAGCGGAGCAACGGTGAGTAGCCTCTCGAAAAGGAATCGCGACCAACGACAAGGGAACAAAGCTCTCGACTGATGATGGCATCGAGTGTCTCGGATATTCTGTCCACGATGTTTTAGCCCAGCACGCGTTTCATCGTGGCCCATGCGCTGCTCACGCGACTCCGGCCATTCTCCCCCACGTAACCCCCGCAACGAGACGGATAGGAGTGTCCCCTCGCTATTGCACCCGCGCGCGCATATATTTGACGCATTTCCTTTACGAGCTTTATCACACTCGACACTTTGCCATTCTCCATCGCTCGGGAATACGCGAATCTCGCTAACTCTGTAGTTTCTGTACCTGAGGATTTTCTTACGAAACATTTTTCAGGATTAATTCAAACCCGAACAAAAAAAAACAATTTTCTAGGCTCGACTTTTCCTCAGCGTGGTTCGTAAAGAGAAGAAAATACTCGCGGGTGCACGTTTTTCTAATTAATTAAATAATTAATAATTTAATTGTAATAATAATTAAATTTATTATCTCTTTATTATTATTATTATTATTATTATTATTATTATTATTATTATAGAGAAACGTTCGAAAATAATAATAATAATATTTCGTTAATATTATTATTATTTTTAAATAATAATAATTTTTTAATTTAATTAATTAATTAAATATGTTAATTAATTAGCAATTTCTTGGAGCACGATGCTAGAGATTGCATCGAAGCTCATGATTCTCATTGGATATTTAGTCAGGACGATAAAGAGATCGATAATTGATGAGACTCGTTCGGAAATTTGTTGTGGGGTCCGAGGGATTTCCTCTCGGCGTTGAATGAGAATATTTTTGATGGAAAATGTCGATGGAAAGATTTACGACTCCTGTTCGATTGCATCATCGACATTCCTGATCCACTCGGAGCTGCTGGGTGAATAATTTGTAAAAAGTCAAGGACTGCGAGGCTTTTCATAGTCTAAACGTCGCGCGGTAGTACGTAATGTTTTCTGCTGTGCTTTGGACTTGACGATACAATGTCGCCGACGATGCGACAGCAGCGAGACAAGAACTCCTCTAACGAGGGAAAAGCAGGCGTTTGACAGGAATATTCTGCTCGTCTGACTCGTCGACGGTGGCCCTTCCAGCCGATGATCCTTTCCTCAATCACGTGCCTTTTGTATCTTTGCCTCATCCGACTGCTGCTGCCTTTTATGACACTCAAGTTCGCGACGGTTAGATCCAACGAAAAATACGATTTTCTATTAATTGTTTCGTCTATTTTAAAAACCTTGACTATTTTTGTACCGATTTTGGGTTTGGATCCTTAAAAAATATCGTTTTATTGTCCTGACCAAATATTTGAACAGAATTTCAATAAAAAAACAAAGTTTCGTTGGATTCCAGTGGAAAATACTTTTTAAATTCATTTTTCGTTCAATTTTAAAAACCTTGACAATTTTCCTACCGATTTTGGGTTTGGATCCTTAAAGAATATCGTTTTATTGTCCGGACCAAATATTTGAACAGAATTTCAATAAAAAAACAAAATTTCGTTGCATTCCAATGGAAAATACTTTTTAAATTCATTTTTCGTTTAATTTGAAAAACCTTGACAATTTTCCTACCGATTTTCTCTTTAGATCCTTGAAAAATATCGTTTTATTGTCCTGACTAAATATTTCAACAGAATTTCAATAAAAAATCAGAATTTCGTTGGATTCCAGTGGAAAATACTTTTTAAATTCATTTTTCGTTCAATTTTAAAAACCTTGACAATTTTCCTACCGATTTTGGGTTTGGATCCTTTAAAAAGAAGGTTTTATTGTCCGGACCAAATATTTGAACAGAATTTCAATAAAAAATCAGAATTTCGTTGCATCCCAATGAAAAATACTATTTCTATTAATTTTTCGTTCAATTTGAAAAACCTTGACAATTTCCCTACCGATTTTGGGTTTCTAACCCAAAAAAAGATCATTTCATTGTCCTGACCAAATATTTCAAAAGAATCTCGAGATCTGCTCTAAAAAAACCGAATTTCCGTGCATTCCAACGATAAAAAGTTGGCGCAGTATTTTTTTATTCTTTTCTACTTTAATATGAAATAAAAAAGCATTGATCACCTTTATTTGTCTCTATATATCCAACGAGCACGAGCCAATAGCCCGCAGTCACTGTACGGATACACATTTTTAATACCGCACGTCAGAAACAGTCGCGGTACTGCACTCGACGTGAACTTTCATTCCGTTACATTTAGTGTCCGCAGTAGCACACGACAGTGCAGTTTGCGAATGCAATCGAATTTTCCTCCAACCGCAATCAATTTTCTTTATCGAATTTAGTCCCCTCGATTGTTAACGTGCCAAGTTCGAAAAAAATGTTTACTGCTCACGACAAAGAAGATTTATTCATCGAATACGTTGTTGATGATGCGAAATGTTGATGATTCAATTTTTTTTATTCAATGTTCTGATGCAATTTTTAAAAAATTTGGATAAAAATCTAAACGACGAAACGACGTTTTACGATGTAAAAGTTTCCATCGATGGGATGCAACGAAATTCTATTTTTTATTGAGATTCTGATTGATTTTCTGGTCAGGACGATAAAACGATTTTTTTCAAGGATCCAACGTCAAAATCGGTAGAAAAATTGTCATGGTTTTAAAAATTGAACAAAAAATTAATAGAAAAATGTATTTTTCATGCAACGCTGGGAACTCGAGCGTCAGTTAATTGGATTTGATTAAATCTTAGTGCGTGGAATACACTGGATGCTGGTTGTCGGAGAAAATCGATAATGCGACTTTGTGAACGGTAAGCGAACTAATTAAACGATGTTGTTGTACGAGAGGTGTGAGATTTCAGGAGGAGGAGGGGAGCGAAGGGTATAATGGTACGGTGAAGGTGATATGAGCTTCGATCTCGTCTAGTCCAGCGTGAAATGGTTTGATCGAGTGGGAATCCGTGGTCGTCGGGACGTGATGGCGCCTCGTACAACGACGCGATTTCCCGGAGAAAATAGTAAAAACCGAGGCTTAACCAGGCGGTTGTAGGTTATAAATAAACCTCGTGGACGCCAGTTGGCCACTTTTTATTGAATGGATAATAAAATGGCGACGTAAATTAATTCTGAAATGGCTCGTAACAAAATATAGCCAAATAACTCGCATTCCATTTTTTCCAAACGTATTAACAATAATCAGCAATTTATATAAACAATAATAAATTAAAACAAAAATAATAAAAAATATTTTGAAATTCGTTCGATAAATCGGCTGGTAAAAAAATTAATTTAGCAAAAAATTGAATGGAAAGAAAAATATTGCAGTGAATATGAAATTTTGTCAAAAAACTTCGATATTTTGTTCAACACGTAAAATATTTTTGGATAATTTCAAAATTTTAGTAATTTTTGACATTTTTGATTCTCAACGGAACTGTCGGCAAAATTTACCATTGGAATTACAGAAATTTGCTTTCGAAGAGACTTTCCAGAATATTTCTTGCTGGAATGAAAAAATTTTAGGGATTTGAAAAAAAAATAAAAACGTTTAGTCGATTTTTTCGAACAAAATTTTCTTTTCATCGTGGAATCTTGTTCCCCAAATGTCGTCTCTCGACCTCGATCCTATAGGCTCGAGTTCGCGTCGCGTATAAAACGTCGTCAGCAATAATGTGCCTAATATTAAATTCAACGAGATTACCTCGAGTTCCCCTGCCGACGATAATATCATTTCGTAAAATTCGGCGAAAGCGAGGTGACAAAAAACGGGTAACTTGTCAAGAAAGAGAGAGAGGGGTTCGTGTGTGTTTGTACGATTTACGAAATGAAGTAATAATAAGAACGCTCAGGGGTGTGGACACCAAGGCGAGAGGGTGACGAAAATTGAAACGAGCGCAACGCTCGCTGTGCGGGCGAAAGATTTGTTCGACTATGCACCCCGAATTTTAGCCACTGACCAAATTCCCCCCGTACTACGTTTATAAAGTATGAAAGGGAACGAGCAAGGCCATTGCGGACGCGGTTCGTGCGCGTGCTTTTCTGCCTGCTGATGGCTCAAAGGCTTCATCTTTTTTGGGCAAAATTTGGGCGACGGTACTCGCGCGCAGGGATCGAGGGTTCTCTGCGGTGCTGCTGATTCTGATGCGTACTCCCTCGGCCGAGTGCTTTGAGATTCGGCTCAGAAGTACGAGAAGGAGAGAGCCAAGGGGACGATGAGACAGAGAGAGAAAGAGAGAGAGAGAAACTCCCCAGTGGAGCAGTCTCTCGCTCCATTCGATAATGAGCAATTCGCTCTCCATTTGCCAGCCTTTTGTGGCCTTTGTGTGCTGGCCGCGTGCCAAACGCACTGTTCTGCAAAAGAAAGAAAGAGCGCGCGAGAGAAATAGAAGGAAAGAGTTCCCTGGGGGCATTTCCTCGCTCACGCCCTATCCGCACCCTGCTCCTCGGCCCCTGTTCATCCTCAGACTCGCTTATTTCTTATTCCCGCTCCTTTTTTCCTCGTATAGAGAGAGGCTTCCTCCTTGCCACGTAAACCAAAACTTTTATTGGCTCTTTTGGCCCTTTCTACTGCTCCCTCGTCCCTAATATTTCTCTGGGTCGCCTCAAAGGTATGGAAAGCTTTGACGATGGATTTATCGACAGGAAAACGTCTTCGGGGGGTTTATCAACGGATTTGGAAACTAGGGCCTGACTCGCGATGGTTTTTGCACTTGTAACTCATTTTTTTATCGATCTCTGGCGAGCAGCCTGGTCGCTAAATTTCGCTCGTTAAAAAAATTGATAAAAATATTTCAAGAAATAATTTTGCTGCATTCCATCGATGCGAACGATCGAAAGATTCATTTTTTTCACGATCCCGTCGCCACCGTTCTGATCCTCGAAGCATTAAACTTTGAGAATGACGTTCGTGTCTGTTCCCGAGCCGCAGAAGATGAAATATATATTTCTAAACATCCTGATGCGGCTCGGACGTTTCGAAACATCTTCCCTGACCCGTTCAATATGCGTAACGACACTGCGAGAGATAAATTAGTGTTTTGTAACATCAGCGGCGACAGTCACCAGCATATCGACTATAAATTTAATGGCAAAAGACTTTTTATGGTTTTCTGGCTATAAAAGAATGTTGCGTAAGCCATAAAAGAATCACACGTGTATCTCGGCGAGTAGCTTGAACTATATATTTTTTTTCTTTTTTTTAAATTTATTTATTTTTTTAACAGACCATCAAAATAAATCGACGCGATGTTTCAAACGATACACGATCCCAAATGTGTTTTTCCTCCATAATCAAATCCGGCCAGTCAAATAAATCTCGATTTTAAAAATCCCGGTAATTCCAAGTTTTCCTTCGTCATTTTTATTTCGTTATTCGTCACGAGCTCGAGATGATCGAATATTTTTTCTTAAAATGTTTTTCCCCACACGTCAAAATTCGTGGAGACATTTTTTTGACAACGTCGCAGTTGCGAGCATCGTCAGAGATTTTCTCTTGAGATTATTCGCACAAAGTTTTGGCAGAGTAGAAAAAAAAATGCATTGACTGAGTATGTCCGGCGGCACGTGGCTGATCGATAAATAAATCACGTGCAGCAGCAACATAGACAAAGGGATAGTTTGACAGGAAGATAGAAGGAAAATATGGGGAGAGGGGCAGTCGAAACGTTGGCTGTCGTGCGCGATGTACAATCGCCCGAGTCTCCAGGAATATCAATTATTCAGAGGGTAACGTCGTCGATTATTTAAAGCTCCGCGGGTAGCAAGGAAAGAGGAACTCGCGGTGCAAGGCTTGAGCCTACTTGAAGCTTACACTTTTGCTCGCAGACATGAGCAGAGCAAAGGAAAGAAAAAAAAGGAATGGCCAGCTGTCGCGAATGCTCGTCGCGTCGAGGGCCAATCGAACGCCCCCCTCGCGAGCGATATCTTGACAACAACTTTCAAGCTTTGAACTCGCGCTGTCTCTCTGAGCTATATCCCAATTATTATATACAATTGCTGGTTATAGAGACGTGACCTGAAACGCTCATTTATCCAGAAAATAAATTCTCGTGCCAAATCCCACGCCGGAGACAAGTGACAAGTTGTTTTTCACAGATCGAATCGTCGTCTGGATCGGGTTTTCTTTCGCTGGAAATAAACTGACGATTCTATGGTATAAACCATAGGTGCTCTAGAGAAATAACATTCTGGGGGTTTCAAGGCACGATGGTGAAGATTGCATCGTTGGAATGCAACGAAATTCTGGTCTTTTTATTGAGATTCTGATTCCATATTTGGTCAGGACGATAAAACTATTTTTTTTGGGATTCAAACGCAAAATCGATTCGAAAATTCTCATGGTTTTTGAAATTTAACAGAAAATTCATGGGAAATGTATTTTTCAGTGGAATGCAACGAAATTTCGTTTTTTTATTGCAATTCTAATTCAATATTTCGTCAGGACGATAAAACGATCTTTTTCGAGGATCCAAACCCAAAATCGATTGGAAAATTGTTATGGTTTTTCAAATTGAACCGAAAACTAATGGGAAAAGTATTTTTTATTGGAATGCAACGAAATTTCGTTTTTTTATTGAAATTCTAATCAAATATTTGGACAGAACGATAAAACGATATTTTTCTAGGATCCAAACCGAAAATCGATTCGAAAATCGTCATACTTTTCTAAATTGAACAGAAAATTCATGGGAAAAGTATTTTTCATTGGAATGCAACGAAATTTCGTTTTTTTATTGAAATTCGAATTAAATATTAGGTCAGAACAATAAAACGATATTTTTCTAGGATCCAAACCGAAAATCGGTTCGAAAATTGTCATGGTTTTTAAAATTGAACAAAAAATAAATATAAAAAGTATTTTTCATAGGAAATGCGACGAAATTCTGTTTTTTATTAAAATTCTAATTCAATATTTGGTCAGAACGATAAAACGATATTTTTCTAGGATCCAAACCGAAAATCGATTCGAAAATTGTCATGGTTTTTAAAATTGAACTAAAAATAAATATAAAAACTATTTTTCACAGGAAATGCGACGAAATTCCGTTTTTTATTGAAATTCTAATGAAATATTTGGTCAGAACAATAAAACGATCTTTTTCAAGGATCCAAACCCAAAATCGGTAGGAAAATTGTCATGGATTTTAAAATTGAACAAAAAAAGAATAAAAAATGTATTTTCCATTGGAATGCAACGAAATTTCGTTTTTTTATTAAAATTCTAATTGAATACTTGGTCAGAACGATAAAACGATATTTTTCTAGGATCCAAACCGAAAATCAGTTCGAAAATTGTCATGGTTTTTAAAATTGAACAAAAAATAAATATAAAAAGTATTTTTCATAGGAAATGCGACGAAATTTCGTTTTTTATTGAAATTCTAATTAAATATTTGGTCAGGACAATAAAACGATATTTTTTAAGGATCTGCGGCAACTCGAAACTTGAAATCGGACTCAATAGATTTGACAGGATTGCGAGGTCGTACGATTCGGACAATTGTGCTCAGCAAGGATTGCATCGAGTGCGGATTTGAAAATGTTTCGAGTAAGAGGAAAGCATGCAGCAGAACTGGGATCAACGATCACAGGATTTCTGGCTGTTGGCGTTGTACACGAGATCGGGATTAAGTGTATGGCACGGATTACAAAAGGGCCAAGCAAAGATTTCGATGTGTGGCATTGTCGGAGGAGAATGCAGAGCGGAGAGAGTGGATGAGATAGTTCGTCGCTACGACCGCGCCATATTGTCCGGCTTGGGCCGCATTGCGCCAGTCAAGCCAACGAAGCCCTCTGCCTACCCGCACACATATGAGGCTTGTACAGATGGACGCGTACGCAAAAACAAAATTTCGTTCGAAAAACAAAAAAAAAAAACGTCGCATTTCTCGTTTTTCATTAAACTTTCGGGGATCCTTGACGATTTGAATGAAATTGAGGGAAATTCAAAGATTCGCGATTCATTGAGCGGGTCGCGTAGTATTTTCAATGAATTTTTCTGAATTTATTTTTTTTTATTTAAAAAAATGAAAAAAAAAATGGAAAAAAAATTGAAAAAACTCGTTGGGCTCGATTATTACATGCGAACGATTCGACCGCGTTTGAGCCAGAGGCAAATGCCAACGTAATAATTTTTATTCGCCAATAGCTCGAGAGAAATGCTTCGGAATTAATTTTAATAAGAATCTTCCTTCTGGATTGGAATAAACTCCAAAAATATAGAAAAACTGTAAGGCCCAAAGATTATGTAGAAAAATTTTCATGGTTTTTAAAATTAAACAAAAAATTGATGGAAATTTTTTTTTTCCGCGTCCGCAGCTTCAGTGTGATGGAAAAAACGCTGATTTTTGTTGGATCAAGCTGGCAAGCAAATTGGTCGTATGTAGGGTATACGGAGAGTGAGGACGCAGAGACTACACGCGAGAACTTGGAAAGATCCCCTTTAAGGGAGGGAAAATCAATTTGGTGCCGCGGGGCGGTAGTGAGGTGGGAGGGAGGGGTTTGTTCGGTACCGAGGCGAAAGGGCGCGGTGAGGAAAGGAACCAGCAGAGAGAGAGAGAGCCCGAGAAAAGAGACGATCTCGTCGAGCTCAGAATTCGCTTTTGGATTGTTTTATTTCCGAAGCTTTCTATATTGAGAGAAAAGTAAGAAGAAGCTTCTCGGCGGGGGTGCAAATAGCACGACTTAAAGAAAAATCGAACGTGACTGAATAATCGATGGTTCACAAAAATATTGCAGAATTAAAATAAATCATTTCCACTGGAAAAATTTATAAAAATGAGCCAAAAAAATCACAAAATTCGGGGCTTTTTTGATACAAACGTTGGTGAATAAAAAGTAAAAAAGTGTAGACTGCATTTTGAGACTTTTTAGGAGAGACAAGAAATGTAATTGCAAGGATGGAGCTCTCGCTAGCGTTTTCCTTCACTCAAAGCAAAATTTTGTTGGAAAAGATCGATATTTCGTTCGATACGTTCGACTAAACGTTTTTTTTTTAATAATCCCAAAAATTGTGTCATCGCAGCAAGAAATATTCTAGAAAGTCTCTTCGGGAGCTAATTTTTGTCGTTCGAATCGTAAATTTTGCTGACGATTCCGTGAGAAACCAAATTTCCTGCCAAAATTACGAAAATTTTGAAATTATCCAAAAATATTTAGTCAAACGTGTTCAACTGGATATCGCGACGATTTTTAACAAAATTTCATTTCCAGAGATCATTCGGAAACAGAATCTTCCTAAAAATGCCAATTTCATGCACTGAGAACATAATTTTGTTGGAAAAGATCGATATTTTGTTCGATACGTTCGACTAAACGTTTTTTTTTTAATAATCCCAAAAATTGTGTCACGCAGCAAGAAATATTCTAGAAAGTCTCTTCGGGAGCTAATTTTTGTCGTACCAATCGTAAATTTTGCTGACGATTCCGTTAAAAACGAAATTTCCTGCCAAAGTAACGAAAATTTTGAAATTATCTAAAAAATATTTAGTTCACCGTGTTCAACAAAATATCGCGACGATTTTTAACAAAATTTCATTTCCAGTGTTGTATTGGCCAATCGGAATGGCTCGTGGAATAATTAAGGGCTGATTAGGGGTAGGGAGAGAAAAATGTCGAACGAAAGGAAGGATGAAGCTCGTGCTGGAGGANAAAAATGCCAATTTCATGCACTGAGAACATAATTTTGTTGGAAAAGATCGATATTTACTTCGATACGTTCGACTAAACGTTTTTTTTTTAATAATCCCAAAAATTGTGTCATCGCAGCAAGAAATATTCTAGAAAGTCTCTTCGGGAGCTAATTTTTGTCGTTCGAATCGTAAATTTTGCTGACGATTCCGTGAGAAACCAAATTTCCTGCCAAAATTACGAAAATTTTGAAATTATCCAAAAATATTTAGTCAAACGTGTTCAACTGGATATCGCGACGATTTTTAACAAAATTTCATTTCCAGAGATCATTCGGAAACAGAATCTTCCTAAAAATGCCAATTTCATGCACTGAGAACATAATTTTGTTGGAAAAGATCGATATTTTGTTCGATACGTTCGACTAAACGTTTTTTTTTTAATAATCCCAAAAATTGTGTCACGCAGCAAGAAATATTCTAGAAAGTCTCTTCGGGAGCTAATTTTTGTCGTACCAATCGTAAATTTTGCTGACGATTCCGTTAAAAACGAAATTTCCTGCCAAAGTAACGAAAATTTTGAAATTATCTAAAAAATATTTAGTTCACCGTGTTCAACAAAATATCGCGACGATTTTTAACAAAATTTCATTTCCAGTGTTGTATTGGCCAATCGGAATGGCTCGTGGAATAATTAAGGGCTGATTAGGGGTAGGGAGAGAAAAATGTCGAACGAAAGGAAGGATGAAGCTCGTGCTGGAGGAAATAGAGGTAAAAATATGAAAAAGACGACGTTGCGATGTCAAGTTACGAATTGGGTCATAAGAGTACTAGAGCTCTTGAGACGTGAAGAAATAGAGAAAGAAGGATTTGTGCGTTCTGATTGCACTTGGCAGAATTAATCAAATGACGAAGAAGAGGGGGGAGCAGCACGAAGGCCAGAGAGAGAGAGTAATTTGGGAAAAGAAAATGGCGAGTCATAATTTGCGCGCCCAGGGTGCCCTTTTTTCTTGATAACAAGAACGTCGCATGATTTTAGTTGCTTCTTTCCCTCGGGCTCACCCTTATTCGCCTCTTTTCATAACCATGCGAAGCTGCGAGCGATATATCGCGAGAAAAGTTTCGTACTGCGACGTTTTGTCGTCGGGAAATGTAGCCTCGAGCTCAGGGGAGGAGAAAAGTGAAGAAAATAATAAGGAGAATGTATTGAAGGTGATGAGTCGACGGGACATGGTTGGCCTTGACGCGGCACGCGAATCACATTGCTCCATGGGGTTTTTTGCACTCTCTGCTGGCGCGCGCGACCACCCGATGGCTCACCAAACGATTCCTTGTCGCGGGGGGAACATCATGGACGTCGCAACGTCCAAATTGGACGGCCAACCCCAACATCTCTCACAGCTGGAGGTCAACACACACAACCTGTCACCAATCAGGACTCCTTTCGACCGATAAATTCGAGCGATTAGATCGAATCAACAAACTCCGCGATATGGAGCACACACACACGTACGATCCTCGACCATTTTCCATGGGCAATAAAGCCCAACGATTCCAAATGATTTTACCACTAAATTCATTCCTCAATTATTCCGAACGACTCCTCCCGAGAGAGCTCCGATGCGCTGCACCAACTTTTCGCATTCTAGACACTAAATCCTTCGCATTCGCGCGATTCATAATCAGTCAGACTTTTTATGAAGCAGAGGATGGAAAACTTGATCAATTGGATCTGCGCACTGAAGAGATTCGTTGAGGTACGAAAAAAAAACAAAAAAAATTGATCTCGCGTCGTCCGAGCGTCGAATTTTATGCACAAAATCAATTTTTAGTTTTTTTCTTTTTTTTTTTTAAATAAATCCACGAATTTCGTCGTTACGCACTCGTGGCACAAAGTCTTTCCGCGGGCAAGCAGTCTTCGGTCAATGAATGTAGAATTCGAAAAAGTAAACGAAGCGCGATCGATAAGGATTCCAAAATTAGCTCATGAATATTTTTAACCTCGCATTGAATTAAAAAGTTTCCCGAAGCGTCGATTCGCACGTTTTATAGGAAAGAACAAAAAAAAAGGAACAAGCGTCGATTCCCGTCGGTAGAAAAATTTCGAGGTCACGTTTGTACGAGCAGGTTAATTAAAAAAAAAAAAACAATGAAATAAAACAGATTACGAATAACCGAACACTTGTTTTTCGCGCGAAAACTGCTCCTGGATAAAAAGACAATGAAAAAAATACGCAAATTTGAAATCTGCACATTTTTCATTGTCTCCGTTGAGCACTACACGCTTTATGCCATTACGAAGCAGTGGAAAGGAACAAATTAATCACGTTTATCGTTTTTCGACTCACCGAAGTAGATCCCAACGAATATCGCGAATTTATAGTTACAATCGAACATTTTTTCTTTTAGGACCTTCGTCGACGATGGATTGTACGATAAATATGTTATCCCACTTAATTCGAGTCTTATATACCCTGCGCTATTCGATCGATTCTTTCCTCCGAACAATTGGGCTTCGTACTTTTTCGACTCGTATTTATCCAAGTGTTTTTTTTTTCCTTTTTTTTTTCTTTTTTTTTTACTATTATCGTTTGCCACGCGACGTACACGAGAATTCTTCCAGGCGACTGTGTGTTCCTTGTCCCCGCGCGACGACTGTTTACCATTATCTATCAATTAAGTATCTTGGCAATTTTTCGTAACGAGATATATATAGAAAGTGATCGTAAAGGAATTCCAAAATTTGCGCGTCAGAGTTACTACTCCGAGGGGAGTAGGGGAGCAAGTGAGTTTAATGGAGCAGCAGGGAATTCGATGAAATTCGGCAGGGATTCCGTATACTATGAGGTGATTACTATTTTTCTACACTTTTGGGTTTAATTATCGCCACGAATTCGCCACGTGGAACGGTGGATTATCGGATTTGTATTTGTGACTAAAAATTCGGTTTCTGTTTATTTTTTGCTCAATTTTGAAAATTATGACAATTTTCGGACTGATTTTCTTTTTGGATCCTAAGGAAAAATCGTTTTAGTTCCTGGACCAAATATTTAAACTGAATTCCAATTTAAAAAATAGAATTTCGTTGCATTCCAATGAAAAATACTTTTTCTTTTCATTTTTCGTTCAATTTTAAAAACCATGAAACTTTTCCGACCGATTTTGGGTTTGGATCCTTAAAAAATATCGTTTTATCGTCGTGACCAAATATTTGAACAGAATTTCAATTAAAAATCAGAGTTTCGTTGCATTCCCATGAAAAATACGTTTTATATTCATTTTTCGTTCAATTTTAAAAACCATGAAACTTTTCCTACCGATTTTGGGTTTGGATCCTTGAAAAAGATCGTTTTATCGTCCTGACCAAATATTTAATCAGAATTTCAATCTAAAAAATAGAATTTCGTTGCATTCCAATGAAAAATACTTTCTACATTCAATCCTCATACTTTTTACAATCTCAATAAAAAAAAAAAAACAGGATTTCGTGCATGCCATGAAATAAAATAAAAAAATTGGGAAACCTTTTGGTGACGAGTGAGGCAGCGATGAGTCTGTTTGGCCTTTGCCGCGAGAAGACCATGGCACAGCCCCGTGTCAATCATGCACGAAAATGAACGTCAATGACTTGTGTGGCGCTTTCCAAACGAGCAAATTGCCAAGTGTCGAACAAAAATTGATGGTTTTTTTAATGGAAAGAATTGTTTGCACATTCAGAAATAATTCCTTCGATTCGGCACGTCGCTTGTAGTAAGAAAGACCAAGAGAGAGAGAGAGAGAGAGAGAGAGAGTGGAATAAATATTTGATATCGTAAGATAAGCGACTTTAATTCTGACGCAATGGAGTATCGCCACGACATGAGTTTTCAATGGAAAATGAGTGATTAAGTCGACCGCGAGAGTAATAAAGATATTGATCATCAGTGAGTTATAGATTATGAATGATGCTAAAAAAACGTCGAATCTTTCGTCCCAACAGTGTCGAGGGGATGCCCACAATTTTCCAGGCTCCCCAACGGCAAATAAACGCAATTAATTATTTTTTTTTTTTTTTTCGTTTCCTTCGCAGTTCCGGGGAGCAACGACGTGTGTACCTGCCGCGAAGGGAAGGTCGATAGTTCTGGAATTTCGCAAAGAACACGCGAACACGTGCTTCAACAATATTCGGCACGATGAGCGATGGCGGCACGTGAGTCTAAATTTATTTTCATTCTATTAAGGCAATCGCTCGCGAGAAGCAATTTAATTTTTTCCCCCTTCTCGCGAGCGTCACTTTTACGAGAAATTATCGTAGTTTCGTACTTTCGAGGCGGAAGTTCCGATGAGAAGGGCGGAAAGATTTAAAAAATGGGAAAAAATGGAAAAAATGTAAAAAAATCGTGAAATCTAAATTGCTCCCGTTTCTGAACGATTAATTGGACAACGAAGAATGAAAAAGATCTCGCGGTCGCAGTGGTGACCCTGCAGCGACTATAAAATAATAACTGCGGCAACGGGGCTTCGCGTTATACGCTGAATATGATTTCCGTGTTAATTAAACACATGATCGTTATTCTAACCTCTAACGACGGGAGCACTGCTGCGAATGTATTTTAAGGGGGAACGACTGACATCTCGGCCGCAGTTGCCGCAGCAATTCGGCAGCCGAAACGTTTTTATTCGTAGAACTTTTTAATCTCGTCACAAAGTCGCTTTAAAGGCCTTTGTGTTTCTTTTTGTTGTTGCTATTTTTGGACGAATTCACTGACTAATTGCGAAAGCTGAAAATTTAGTTTGCACTCATCGTTTCAATCGAGTGTTTGTTAAATTTCAAAAACCATGACAATTTTCACATCGATTTTGGGTTTTGATCCCAAAAACTATCGTTTTATCGTCCTGACCAAATATCGAATCAAAATTTCAATAAAAAAACATTATTTCGGTGCATTCCAACGATGCAAACTTGCCAGACGACTGAAAACTAGAAGTTGAAATATTTATTTATAAAAATCACTATTTTCAGTAGTTTCTCGTAAGAGAGTGTGTAAAAAGTTGCAATTTTCAACGTAAAAATTAAATACATCAAATAAAATAGAATGGACATTGAAAAAATCAAATTAAATTGAATAAAAATTTGATGGATCAAATGAAACAGAATGGAAATTGAAAAAATCGAATAAAAAAGAATAAAAAATTATAAATTCAAATGAAATAGAATAAAAATTTGATAAATCGAATAAAATAAAATGGAATTTGAAAAAATCAAATCAAATAGAATGGAAATTGAAAAAATCGAATAAAAAATTATAAATTCAAATGAAATAGAATAAAAATTTGATAAATCGAATAAAATAAAATGGAAATTGAAAAAAATCAAATAAAATAGAATGAAAATACAAAAAATCAAATATTTATTTATAAAAATTACAATTTTCAGTAATTTCCCACAAGAGCGTATAAAAGTTGCAATTTCCAACATTTAATATTTCGATTTCTAAATGGTGAAGCCTCTTAAAACTTTGCACACACTGTTATGTAACATCGAAGAAGCTTTATTTAGTTTTTCAAACAAAATCGCTCGTAAAATTGTTTCGAAATTTTGTTTATTCCATAAAAAATACAGAATACCTCAAAAAATCTTGAATTTAGAGTACGTCATTCTTTAGACAATTTGTAACAACTTTTTTCAACGAACTTAGGCTCGCGAACGATTTAGTATGTAAAAAAAAAGTGAAAAGAAAAATTTAGATTTGAGCGTCGCCATCAACGTGCTTAAGCAGCGAGCCAACCGATTTTATAATGACGTAGGTGTTAAGATACGTGCGAAATTGGAAGCGGTAGACGTTGGTGCACGAAGCGTGCAACGTTTGAATAAAATTCATATAAATAAAGCTCGAAAATGCATGCGAGACATTGATGATGGTTGTAAAATGGATAAAAGGTGTGTCGCTCTCTCGATGTGGCGCCCGCGAGAGCGCCTCGCAAGAAACGTGAGAAGCTCTCGATGCTTCTCGCACTATTTTTCTCCCACAAACGTATCCGTGCACAAACGCCGAACAAACGACACACCAGCATTTTTATTTTTTCTCCATATTCACTCTTTTTTTTTTTTTTTTTTACAAACGCTAGACTGCCGTCGAGGAAGCGACGAGTTCTGTCACTAACCGTTGCTCGGCGCTCTCGCGGTTCCGGCCGTTCAAACATAATATAGAGCTCTATGAATTTTCTCCCTGGCGGACATTTACGAGGCAGTCGTAAATGTACGTCGGGGGCACATTTCTTGGCCTTTCAAATAAACCCTAACTTATTTTCTTTTGTTACTAACAAGTGTAGCAATAACAATAATCATGAAAACAACAATAAACAAGGTTGATAGTAACGCGTGAGGAAACGTGGATTATTATTGAGCTGCGTGAATCGAATGAACGAGAAAAACGCACACACTTGGCGCTTCCTCGAAACTTTAGAAATGCGTACGAGCGATGGAGTTTCAATCACGATTTTTTGGGCCAAGGAATCGCCAAGAATTTAATTAACTTTTTAATCAATTATCTCGCGCGATCTTGAGTTTTACTAAAATGTCGAACAAATTCCTTCTTTTTCTTTTGGTATGGAAATCCACTTGTTTAAATAATCGGCGCCTCTAGATTATAATGAACTTATTTGTCTCTTTACACAAGTTTCAAGAGCTGGTGTCTCTCCTCGAGAAAAATAACGTGGAGTGTTATCTTTTTCAAACACCCCACGGGAAATTGTTTGCTAAACAAATTGTATACGAAACACGTGGATGAATGTTCGTTTATTCAGTCCAATTCTTGTCAACGATTTTCTCCAAGAGCCAGGCAGTGGCATTACAAAAGCGATTTATCAATTGAGCGGCCTTCAGCCAAGTCAATACTCGGTTGGGTCATTGCTGAGACGATTTTGGGGTTTGTAACGTTGGAATCCAACGAAATTCTGTTTTTTTATTGAAATTCTGATTCAATATTTGGTCAGGACGATAAAATGATCTTTTTCAAGGATCCAAACCCAAAATCGGTAGGAAAAGTTTCACGGTTTTTAAAATTGAACGAAAAATGAATGTAAAAAGTATTTTTCATTGGAATGCAACGAAATTCTGTTTTTTTATTGAAATTCTGATTCGATATTTTGTCAGGACGATAAAACGATCTTTTTCAAAGATCCAAACCCAAAATCGGTAGGAAAAGTTTCATGGTTTTTAAAATTGAACGAAAAATGAATATAAAAATTATTTTTCATTGAAATGCAACGAAATTCTATTTTTTTATTGAAATTCTGATTCGATATTTGGTCAGGACGATAAAACGATCTTTTTCAAGGATCCAAACCCAAAATCGGTAGGAAAAGTTTCATGGTTTTTAAAATTGAACGAAAAATGAATATAAAAATTATTTTTCATTGAAATGCAACGAAATTCTATTTTTTCATTGAAATTCTGATTCGATATTTTGTCAGGACGATAAAATGATATTTTTCAAGGATCCAAACCCAAAATCGGTAGGAAAAGTTTCATGGTTTTCAAAACTGAACAAAAAATGAATGTAAAAAGTATTTTTCATTGGAATGCAACGAAATTCTATTTTTTTATTGAAATTCTGATTGAATATTTGGTCAGAACGATAAAACGATATTTTTCAAAGGTCCAAACCCAAAATCGGTAGAAAAAGTTTTACGGTTTTTAAAATTGAACGAAAAATGAATGTAAAAAGTGTTTTTCATTAAAATTCAACGAAATTCTATTTTTTTATCGAAATTCTGATTCGATATTTGGTCAGGACGATAAAACGATCTTTTTGAAGGATCCAAACCCAAAATCGGTAGGAAAAGTTTCATGGTTTTTAAAATTGAACGAAAAATGAATATAAAAAGTATTTTTCATTGGAATGCAACGAAATTCTATTTTTTCATTGAAATTCTGATTCAATATTTTGTCAGGACGATAAAACGATCCTTTTCAAGGATCCCAACCCAAAATCGGTAGGAAAAGTTTCATGGTTTTTTAAATTGAACGAAAAATGAATGTAAAAAGTATTTTTCATTGGAATGCAACGAAATTCTATTTTTTTCATTGAAATTCTGATTCAATATTTTGTCAGGACGATAAAACGATCTTTTTCAGGGATCCAAACCCAAAATCGGTAGGAAAAGTCTCATGGTTTTTAAAATTGAACGAAAAATGAATGTAAAAAGTATTTTTCATTAGAATGCAACGAAATTCTATTTTTTTTTATTGAAATCCTGATTCGATATTTGGTCAGGACGATAAAACGATCTTTTTCAAGGATCCAAACCCAAAATCGGTAGGAAAAGTCTCATGGTTTCTAAAATTGAATAAAAAAACGTTTTTTTCATTGTACCCCACCCCTACGAGCTTGAGTGTCTAATGTTTGTCGAAAAAATGGCAGGATGTTGGCGTCGATCGATGAGAACCGATTTTTCTTATCGCGTGCTCGAATTTTTTTTCACAAACGAGATATTTCGCGTAGGTCGTAGAATTTCGGAGATAAAAATACGTTCTCGAGGAGTGTTTGAACGGCTGTGCGAAAATCGATATGTTAATATGGTTTTCGCATGCCAAGCGAGGGCAATTGGCGCGTCGGAGGGCCGAAATCGACCGCGTCAAAATGTGTGCAACTTCTGGGACCTCCGTGATGTTGCGTTACGTGTATAATTACCTTTCGTTCCACAGATATTTCTTGATAAATATCCATTGCTATCGCTACCGTTAGACAACCGCTTTACATTTATGGCCCTACCAACCGTTTCCATATTATTCCTTATCGCAAAGATCCAACAATCGTTTTCACCTCAAGTTCCCACAAATAATAAACGTCGAACCAAAATATTTAGCGATCGTTAAAAACCCTCCAGCACACTATCGACAATTTGTAGATCGCGTACGATATTCGTATCGTGATCGTTGGCTGTCAAGATAAAACCAAAAATAGTAAAACCACAAGAAACCGATGCAAGCCTCGTAATTCGCTGTTTATCCTTGGCAACGAAATTCTTTCCTTCCTACCGAATTACTTACGATCCACAACTCGCTATAAATCGTTTTTTTTCCATCAACATCAAGACAAAACGTCTAAAAAAATTAAATTAAAATTTAAAAAAATAAAATAAAAATAAAAAAATGGATCAAAATAGAAAATTCCTCTTTCCAATTTCTTTTCGATATCCTGAGCTTCGCTGAAAGCAGGAACTAGGTGAATCGTGAAAAATGCCACACTAAATGGGCCAAGATCGACTTTTCCTTCAAAAAGTAACAGCCATCGAGATTTTCTGTCTCGATAACGTCGTTGGGCATTGAATCTGAGAAATTTCGATCTGAAATTCATAGAAAATGTAGCGGGACACAGGACGATGCGACAGTTTTTTTTTTTCACTCGAGCTCCGAAAATTTAGAACGATTTTTTTCATTCACGCGTTCTCTGTCGATTTTTCGATCAAATCTGCACAAAATTAAGTTAAACGATCCAGAAAAATGTGGAGATCCCAGTAATTGGAGCGAAATGGATTTTTAAAAGGTTAGAAAAAAAGCTGTTAATTGGAAATGGTTTAAAAGTAAATTTCCCAACAACAATAAATCAGAGTCGGAAACAAAAATGGCGGGTCGAGAAAGATTTTTGGGTCTCGATGCTGCGTGCTGAGAGGAAAGTGGATATTCGATGGGATAAATAAATGGGCTTTAAAAATATAGTGTTGACTCATCGGTGGTTTGATTTACTTAGAGAGCAGCTTGAAATAAATTATCCACGCGGCAATTAGCATAATAAGTTAATCTGGCACGCGTCAAAAAGTGACAAGAGAATGAGCTCGGCGCGTGTTACTATCGCATGACAGCCGGGTGGTGGCTTTATATCCACACACGAGAGCTGCTGCTTATGCTGCTGCTGCTGCTTTGACGAGAACAGGCGGGGGGAGGAGATTTAGTGGAGATGAAACGTCAAAAGGAGAGACGAAGCAATGTAAATATCTCGACAACGGCTGTCGAAAGCACACACTCCACTTTATTCTCATTTTGTTTATATATATATATGTTCTCGCGTGACTAAAGTGACAAGGGTGGCTGCTGGTGTATCGGAGGGCAGAGCAGGGATATTCGAAAAGCTTTCATCTGCATTCGGTACCTATTTCTGGTTTGTCACCGAATCTAAGCGACGCGAAGAGACGTTTATATATACAGGAGGAAAGGGATACATTTTGTTTTGTCTGTGAAACTTGAACGAAGAGCAGAAGAGACGTATGGCAGGAGGAGGGAAATTTGGGAAACGGTTTAGTGCTTTCGAATACATTTCGTTTGTTTGTACTGCCAAATTCTACTGGGCTCGAGTTGGACAATATGCTGGAGTTTGCATCGCGTTGGAACGCAAGGAAATGGTGTGTGGTTTTATTGATTTTCTGATTGAATATTTCGACGGGACGATAAAACGATTTTTTTTAGGATCGAAAGTCAAAATCGGTAGGAAAATTGTCATGGTTTTTAAAATTTAAGGAAAAATTAATGTGACAAGTATTTTTCATTGGAATGCAACGAAATTCTATTTTTTTATTGAAATTCTGATTCAATATTTGGTCAGGACGATGAAACGATATTTTTTAAGGATCCAAATCCAAATTCGGTAGGAAAAGTTTCATGGTTTTTAAAATTGAACGAAAAATGAATGTAAAAAGTATTTTTGATTGGAATGCAACGAAATTACGTGTTTTAATTAAAATTCTGATTGAATATTCGTTCAGAACGATAAAACGATATTTTTTAAGGATCCAAACCCAAAATCGGTAGGAAAAGTTTCATGGTTTTTAAAATTGAACGAAAAATGAATGTAAAAAGTATTTTTCATTGGAATGCAACGAAATTCTATTTTTTTATTGAAATTCTGATTCAATATTTGGTCAGGACGATAAAATGATCTTTTTCAAGGATCCAAACCCAAATTCGGTTGGAAAAGTTTCATGGTTTTTAAAATTGAACGAAAAATGAATATAAAAAGTATTTTTCATTAGAATGTAACGAAATTACGTGTTTTAACTGAAATTCCGATCCAATATTCGGTCAGGACGATAAAACGATCTTTTTTAAGGATCCAAACCCAAAATCGGTAAGAAAATTGTGACTATTTTTAAAATTCAACAAAAAATGAATAAAAAAAAGTATTTTCGTTGAAATTCGTAGCAAATACGATGGCTCGTGGCTCCAGGATTGTCTCGATTTGCAGCAGAGAGGACGAAAGAAGAAAAAGCACAAGCTCGCGGCGAGTGTATATGTTCGGTGAAATAATGGCTACACACGGTAACCTTGAGGTGGAAGATTGGAAATGCGGGAAAACTAGTGGTGACATATATGACGGCGGGAAATGGCGGGAATCGCAATAATTGCGGAAAGGGGCTTGAGCGGGGGGGGTGGAGAAGGAAATCCACGATCACGTGCGGATGCAAGGATAGGGAAGAGGATGAGGCGAGAATCGGCGTTCCGCGATCTTGCGGCGCAGCATCAAACCAGAAATACCCGACGTGCCCGGCCTATTTCCGTGCTTCGTCCTCTCCTCTCTCTCTCTCTTTCTCCCTCCCCCGCCCTCCCTTCAAGCTCTTGGTCTCTTCGACATCTCTGTTTCGTGTACGTCGTTGATAAACTAATTTTCCATAAGGCTCTCTACACCCTGGACGCCCAGCGTGAAGGGTATCGAGTCTGCGACATTTGCGTCTTTTCCAAACACCCTGCTCACTTGTTTTCTACGTTTCTCTCAATCTCGTGCTCGTTCCTCTTCCCGGAGCTCTTTACGCCGCACTTTCCTGCTTTATATCTAACTTCTGGCTGCTCCGCCATATGCTCGAAACTCAATCACTCGTCCCGCATAGAAAAGCGACAGGGAGAGACTCAAAAAGCAAAAGGAAAAAAAAAAATGTTTTTTTTTTCGATGAAATTCAAATTTTTCGAACTGCTCAACTTTTCGACTCGGAAAAATCGATCGTTTCATTATGTTCTGCGTTTTTCATCAGCATGAGTCTTGCCGGAGGGAAAAGTCAACGTCTCAAACTCCAAAACTGCAAATTCCGTCGTGGGTTTTCTTGCGAGCTTCGTAAATTGGCAACAGTCGTTTTTTTTCTCTCTCCATGTATGACTTTCGCATTGATCTCGAGTATTCTCGTCGGCAACTGGAGTTGAGAGTCCGTGGGCCAGATTAGACGCTGCTGCTGCGGGTCGTCGCGATTGCTCGGCGCCTCTGACGATTTTGCTATTCGGAGATTATTATTGATTTCGATTTCCATTCGAACTCGCGATTGACATTTTTGGTCGGATGAGAAAAAGATGAAAAGCGAGCGAGAAGTTGCGAATAGTGTGGACAAGCTTCTGCGAGTTGCATTTTGGAGCATCGCGCTGGATATTTCCGTGCCTAGACCTTCACAGCAAAGAGAAACGAATAGGAAAATAGAGAGAGAGGCTTGGGGCAACCGCGCAAATTGGCTAATTATAGAATCGAGTATAACGTTGGACTTGAACGAATCCTGACCTTCCGTGGTGCGTCATGCGACCTAGAAAATGCGTGCGCCGTGTTTTCACCTTCTCTCCCAACTTTCGTGCACTCGTGTCTGAGCTTTTCCTCGAACCTGGATAAACGTCGCGATAAAATTGTGCATAGAAATTTAAACGAAAATTGAGAGTTTTGTTGACGGGGTAAGGACGTTGGATGGCGACGGTCGAGTCTAAATTTTTGTTTTCAGTTTTTTTTATGTAATAAACAAAATTGCGAAATAATTTTACGAGCGATTTTGTTTGAAAAACTAAATAAAGCTTCTAAAAAGCTGAAAATCGAGACTTTTAATACACGCTCTTATTGGAAACTACTGAAAATTGCAATTTTTATAAATAAATATTTGATTTTTTGAATTTTTATTCTATTTTATTTGATTTTTTGAATTTTTATTTTATTTCATTTGAATTTATAAATTTTTATTCTTTTTTATTTGATTTCTCCAATTTCCATCATATTTTATTTGATTTATTTAATTTTTATGTTGAAAATTGCACTTTTAACACACGCTCTCGTGAGAAAGTACTGAAAATTGCAATTTTTATAAATAAATATTTGATTTTTTGAATTTTTATTCTATTTTATTTGATTTATTAAATTTTCATTTTAGTTTATTTGAATTTATGAATTTTTATTCTTTTTTATTTGATTTTTTCAATTTCCATAATATTTTATTTGATTTATTTAATTTTTATGTTGAAAATTGCACTTTCAACACACGCTCTCGTGAGAAATGACTGAAAATTGCAATTTTTATAAATAAATATTTGATTTCTCGAATTTTTATTCTATTTTATTTGATTTATTAAATTTTCATTTTATTTCAATTGAATTTATAAATTTTTATTCTATTTTATTTGATTTTTTCAATTTCCATTCTATTTTATTTAATTTATTTAATTTTTATGTTGAAAATTGAGAAACTACTAAAAATTGTGATTTTTATAAATAAATATCTCGACGTCTACATGGTGAGGCCTCTTAAAATTGCGCGAGCCATTAGACATAACTATTCTCATTGTTTGGTGAAAATTTAGCATACAACGTCCTTAAAAAGCAGAAAAGAAGGTGGTTGGGCGGTGGGGAAATGTGTCCAGCAGTCGAGAGCTGGGAGCGTGGAGCTCGTTGGATTTCTGGTGCTTTTGTATGGCCCTTTGTGCATCGCCTGCGGGGGAATTGTTATTGGAAAGTACGCGAAGCATATCGATCTCGAAATAGTACAACTAGCGAAGAGACCTCGGCTTTCTGCCTGTTTTCGTGACCCCAAAAGAATGAAAACACTCACACGATACGATCGCCTGACAAGATTCATTGAATCGAGCGATCAGACGTTAAAAGGAATAAAAAAAAATCGTGTAGGTCATCGGGACAGGAATGGAGGTTGAAATGCTCCGCGGCGAGCATTCGACAACCAGGACGATCGTCGTCACCCTTTTTTTTATTTTCTTCAAAACATTTTTCTTCCTATTTCCCGAAAATGTTATTTGCAACCATTTTCCCTTCGAATTTCGTACGCCCGTGTCTTTTGTGCCCTTAAGAATGTTTCTCTCTATATGTGTGTGCGCTAAAACGTACACAGGAGAAGGGGCGATCGATGAGAAACTCCGAGGGAACCGGAAGAGAACGAGGAGGCCAGAGAAGGTTATATAACCAGAACCACCTTCCGGCAGTAGTCGGTGCATTTCATTACATCGCGCTATAGCAACATTATCTCTACGGCAGTGCACCTTGATGGACGTCGTCTATTTTATCCTGCAACCGGGAATATATATCGCGAGGGCGAAGGCCGAGCCGATTTTTTTTCTCGTTGCACCAGCAACTGCATTGGTGCGCAAAATAACAAAAAAAAATAAACGAGAGGAACCAAAAAAATGCCAAAAATGTTGAAAAATGATTTCCAACATTTTTCGAATAATTTTCGATGACGTGCGAATTTGCATCGTCGTTTTAAACCCAATTTTTCCAGCGGAAATCTATGTCAAGTGAAAAAATTGGTATCATTTCAAAAATCGAATTTCCCATTCGATTCGAATGTCGATTCCGAATGAAAATAATCGGAGTAGTTTGAGAAAAATATTTTTCTCTGGTCGTACGTGATTACGAACGGGATTCGTGGAGCTGTAAAGAGCGCCAGAGAAATTTTCTAATCCCTTGGAAAGGTGCGAGCTCATCAGACAGAGGATTATATCGAACGAGATTCGACAAATTTCCAAGTGCATGATAATTCGTCACATGGTGAAAAATAAAAAAGCCATAAAGAGAGAAAAGATTCTCGACGTCGTAAATAACATAAATAAAAACGGAGAGCAGATTCCAAAGATTTCCCAACGTTTTCTCATCACGAATGCGTCCGAGAGAAATCATGGAAACTTGTCGAATTGTCAAGGAATTTTTATTGCGTATTTTTATTGGTCCAGCTAGTTCAAAGTCGAAAAATAAGTAAAAAATGAGGTAAAACGATTAAGAAACGGGAGAAAGGGATCTACAGTCGCCTGCGGGGTAGTTTTTGAGCCCAGGTTTGCGTTCCGGGGTTAAATGATTCGGTATATTTGTTCGAGCACGTGCGAGGACCATAAAGATTGATGACTCGCTATGGAAGGTCAGAGAATGTACATGCAGAGAAGAGCAGCAGAGAATGGGCGTTTAAAACGGTCCCTCGAGGATGTTTCGAACGCCATAGGACGAAGGTCCTATATATAGGACCTTCGTATATATAGGAATCGTCCGTATGGGCATATTTGTGAACATATGTGGGTATGCGGTTATAGCGTTGGGGGAAAGTGGCGAACAGGTCGAAGCCGTTAGAGATGAGTGGCGTATGGACAAAAGCTCGATTATCGGGAGGTGGTGGTCGTGCTGGTGGTTGTGTTGGTGGTGAGTTTGGATTTGAGCTGCTGCGGGGGGTTGTTGCGCCGCGACATCCCCCGCAGGAATGAATCCCGTCAAGGGGAGAGGAGGAGGAGGAGAACGGCGAGAGGGAGAGCAAGGAGGAGAGCGTGAACGCGGGGGAGGGAAGAGAACAGAGAGAGAGGAGATTGGCAAAGTCGTCGCAACGCCCGTATCGCAAAGTCAACGCCCTGGCAATGCAGCCTCTCGATATATACGCGTGCGTCCGTGTAACCAACTTTTATCCTCGTAGTAGTTTCGTACAGTTTAGTCTCGCACACGGTGTGAGTGCATTATGCAACCCTCCGTCAACTACCCCGCGCCACCACGAGTTACCAATCGTTGGATACAGACACAGAGCCACATGCATGCGGAGACACTCCTCTTCGTACCGATTCACTCGCTGTACATTCACTGCGATTATATTTCCAGTTAACGACCGACGATCATAAATCCGATTAATAAACATTTTCCAAACGCATTTCAGAATCATTCTCCATACAAATATGCTTTTCGGAATATCAATTCATCTCGTTATTGTTATGGAAATTACCGAATGCACTGTTATTTGGACACTGAAGTTTGCATCGTTAAAATAAAACGAAAAATACGTTTTTTTTTCAATTATTTCAATAAATAATACACTCGGACCAATTTTTCTGGTAAATTCAATTTTTGAATTGAAAAATTTATCATTCCAAAGATTGCTTCGTTGGAATAGAACGAAAAATCTATTTTTTATTTATTATTTTGATAATTAATACACTCGGTCCCATTTTTCTAGTAAATTCAATGTTTAAATTGAAAAATTCATGATTTTGAAGTTTGCTTCGTTGGAATAGAACGAAAAATGTATTTCCTATTAATTATTTTGATAATTAAAACACTCGGACTAATTTTTCTAGTAAATTCAATGTTTAAATTGAAGAATTCATGATTTTGAAGTTTGCTTCGTTGGAATACATCGAAAAATATATTTGTTATTTATTATTTTGATAATTATCGCGACTCGTTGCAATATTTCTAGTAAATTCAGTTTGCAAATGGTAAAGAAGACTTTCGTTGGAAAATATCAAGCCTCTGTTATAAAAAAACAATGAGTTTTCGTTGCACTGGAACGATGCAAACTTGGACATCGTTGCAAAGCAAAAATTGGAAATAATCGTCAACTTTATAGAATTTTGTCTCAGAATTCGATTTTTCTTTTGTTTATTNATTTTTCTAGTAAATTCAATGTTTAAATTGAAAAATTCATGATTTTGAAGTTTGCTTCGTTGGAATACATCGAAAAATCTATTTTTTATTAATTATTTTGATAATTAATACACTCGATCCAATTTTTCTAGTAAATTCAATGTTTAAATTGAAAAATTCATGATTTTGAAGTTTGCTTCGTTGGAATACATCGAAAAATATATTTTTCATCAATTATTTTGATAATTAATACACTCGGACTAATTTTTCTAGTAAATTCAATTTTTGAATTGAAAAATTTATCATTCCAAAGTTTGCTTCGTTGGAATACATCGAAAAATCTATTTTTTATTAATTATTTTGATAATTAATGCGACTCGTTGCAATATTTCTAGTAAATTCAGTTTATAAATGGTAAAGAAGACTTTCGTTGGGAAATATCAAGCCTCTGTTATAAAAAACAATGAGTTTCGTTGCAGTCGAACGATGCAAACTTGGACATCGTTAAAAAGCAAAAATTGGAAATAATCGTCAACTTTATAGAATTTTGTCTCAGAATTCGATTTTTCTTTTGTTTATTCTTATTTTTTTAATTCTCCACGTAAATTCCCATGCTTCTCGTTCCTCGATCAACTGATGCATGCAGAAGCTGGAGGTTTGGGGCTATTTCGTGCAAACTCTTCTATAGTCATTTGATAGATTAATTGGTCAGTATGTTTTTTTTTAAATTACAAGCGTTGCGATGTTATCAATGAAAAGGTGGAAGTTATTGGATCGTAAGAACCGTTATTGGCCGCAGTTGTGGCCGCAATCTCGTTCCTACATCTAGCCACTCCTATCGCGTTAATCTACAGTTATACATGCATCAGCTGGTAGTTTTAATCTCCATACGTTTTAGAGAGAAGACGTATGTTTTAACAGTCAAGTTTCTTGCTAACATTTACGAGGCTACAATTTATTTCGACAACCCCACGATCCCCTTGGTGTCTGAAAAACTAAATAAAGCTTTTTCCATGTTACACAAAAGTGTGTGCAAAATTGCAACTTTTAAGGACGTTGCATGGCAACGATAAAATCTCAATTTTTGTTTTCACTTTTTTTTTGCATTAAAAATGGTTTTCGAGCCAAAATTCATTGAAAAAAATTGTTACAAATTGACCAAAGAACAACGTACTCTAAATCCAAGATTTTCCGAGGTCATTTGTATTTTTTATATAATAAACAAAATTTAGAAAAAATTTTACGAGCGATTTTGTTTGAAAAATTAAATAAAGCTTCTTCGATGTTACACGAAAGTGTATGCAAAGTTTTAAGAAGCTTCACCATTTAGAAATCGAAATATTAAATGTTTAAAATTGCAACTTTTAACACTCTTATGAGAAATAACTGAAAATTGTGATTTTTATAAATAAATATCTCGGCTTCCAGTTTGCAGTCGTTTTGCAAGTTTGCATCGTTGGAATGCACCGAAATTGTGTTTTTTTTATTGAAATTTTGATTCGATATTTGGTCAGGACGATAAAACGATTTGGAAAAAATTTAACGAGCGATTTTGTTTGAAAAATAAAATAAAGCTTCTTCGATGTTACACGAAAGTGTATGCAAAGACAAAGACAGTGAGATGTCGCGTTGTATTGGTGCTAACTCTAGGAACAAGTATTATTTTCGACAAGGTCCAAGGATTTATTTAAATTTTGACATTACGAGGAAAAAAAAAATACAAAACGTAAGATAAATATTCGTGAATAAATAGAGCAGGCTAATACGAAAAAAACGATGGAATCACACGATTATTAAAATGAGTTGAGGCGAGCAGTAGGATTGAAAGTTTCGTGCAGAGTTTATTAAATATTTTATTTCGTACACGAAGTTCGGCGATGTGTCTCGCTCTATACATTTCGATAGTGGGTTTTCTTCCGGCGTAACAAATAGCCAACCTACTTACGCAAATGTTGCGTCGAGTCTCGCGACAACGAAACAAAAATTTCTCAATTTTTTTGTCTCTTTTTTGCGTTTGGGAGAAACGCCCAACGACTGACAATGTCGCGTACACGAATATATTAATAATTCAGGCAACATTCGACACAGAGCCAAAAACAACACGAAGCATGCGAAAAAATAAAAGTTTAGGTTGGAAATAACGTGTAACAATCAGAGTGGAAACGTGGGGGTTAAAAAAGGGAATAAAAAGGGTGGAAGGAGCAGGACGCCGGCGCCAGTCGCAGCAGTAACTGTTCCACTCTCGTCTCTGTTTTCCATCCTTTTTCTTCGTCGCCCTATTTTTCTCTCGGTCTCTGAAAAGGAAGAATTTCGAGTGATACGCGTACACGAAATCGTTTGTGCTCTGGCAACTCACACACACACACAGACAGAACGCTCGAGTTGGCATTGTGAATAAAGAGCGCGGAGGAAAAAGAAAACTCAAAGGTTTACGAGAGCTACAGGATTCTCGAGCGAACTCGTGCGGGAGGATTCTTCTCGCACAAACACAAGAGAGAACATTAAAAAGACGTATGTCGTAGGAACAAAAAAAAGGGAGGAAAATGACGTCTTTTTGTTTTTATGAAAATGGAAAAAGTGGATTAGGCTTGACGCGTGTGGCAGGGCCTGAGCTTCGTACCTCGTGTACGTGACTGTACGTTTTTGAGGGAACAGAAGGGCCACGCAGAGACGACACGAACGGCCCCCTTCGCGCTCCTGCTCACCGTCAGAACTCGCTCGTTTCGCCAACTCACCCTCTCGCCTTTTTCACTCTTCTTCTTCCTTCGCCCTCGCTCGCGTTTATCTTTCTCTCACTTAAGCCACTCCTCTCATCACCTCCGAACTCTCCATATACGTCCTGACATTTTTTTCTCTCCCTGCTGCTGTCTTCCTCCTTTTTTCTTTCAATCTCCATCTAAAACGTTCGTTACTTGTGTGCAGGCGAAGGACGCCACCTAGGCACGTATCCCTTATCTCGCGGGGACATGCATTCATAAACTCTCTACACAACCGCGTGTGTACTCACGACCCAAAACTTGCAGTCGCATCGAAGCTGCTTTTCTTCTCTTGCCCTCTTCCTTCATTTTCGATTCACTCGCTTTTTTCCTCATCCTCGGAATCCTTTTTGTCCGCCGGATGCAAAGAAACATCTTGTGGATTTATTATTTTTTGAATGTTGAAAATCATTCCAATTTTTCTTGTCGATTGAGAATTTAAGTCGCAAGAGAGAATCGTTTCATTGTCTCGACCAAATATTGAATAATAATTGTGAGCTCTACCGAAAAAATGACAAAATTTCGTTGCATTCCAACGATGCAAACTTCAACGTCATAGAATTCAATGACGTTCGAGTTTGCGTCTTCAAAATGCAAGAAAATTCGTTTTTTTTCGGCCGCAATCGAAAAAAATGGATGAACGAATTTGGATGATTTTTAAAGTTTAAATCGTCGATATAAATATTTTTCTTTGCATCGGAACGTTGCGATTTTGTGGAAATTCGAGAAATCCTTTGACGCAGTTATTTTTTGTTTTTTGGAAGGACCGTGGGAAAGGTCACAAAGA
Organism: Hyposoter didymator; assembly: GCA_037952995.1. Lineage (NCBI taxonomy): Eukaryota > Metazoa > Arthropoda > Insecta > Hymenoptera > Ichneumonidae > Hyposoter > Hyposoter didymator. Next base: position 4,665,115 of record JBAJMU010000012.1, on the reverse strand, counting down.
AACGATTACATTTACGCGGATAAACAGAGTATCAAGACCGAAAAGGCACTCTGATATCTCGGCGTACAAACACAAAGTATATTTGCTTGGAAAGGCATCGCAGCAGGCAGGGATGAAGCGAGCAGCAGCGAGCGAGAGGAGTCGCTCGGGTCCGAGTGCTTAAAAAACCCATGCTATCCGCCCTTATCTCGCGTCACTTCTTTTGTTCTTACCGCTCTTTGGGAAGATCAATTGACAAAGAAAAATAACACTTTGTATAGGACGACGTAATATGTTCGACACTTTTGTACAATTTCATTCGATAAGGAAATTCTGTAAGACAAAACTACGAATAATAATTGTTTGTTCGATTGAATCAACAAAAACTAAATGCGAGGAAGAAAAAAACAGTGACAGCCACGAACTTTGCACAATTTCAAAGTTCCCATCGTTTGAATGCAACGAAATTCGTTTTTTTATTGAGATTCGATTCAATATTTGGTCAGGACGATAAAACGATCTTTTTCAAGGATCCAAACCCAAAATCGGTAGGAAAAGTTTCATGGTTTTTAAAATTGAACGAAAAATGAATTTAAAATTATTTTCCATTGAAATGCAACGAAATTCTATTTTTTTAATTGAAATTCGATTAAATATTTGGTCAGGACGATAAAACGAACTTTTTCAAGGATCCAAACCCAAAATCGGTAGGAAAAGTTTCATGGTTTTTAAAATCGAACGAAAAATGAATATAAAAATTATTTTTCATCGAAATGCAACGAAATTCTATTTTTTTAATTGAAATTCGATTAAATATTCGGTCAGGACGATAAAACGAACTTTTTCAAGGATCCCAACCCAAAATCGGTAGGAAAAGTTTCATGGTTTTTAAAATTGAATGAAAAATGAATATAAAAATTATTTTTCGTCGAAATGCAACGAAATTCTATTTTTTTAATTGAAATTCGATAAAATATTTGGTCAGGACGATAAAACGATCTTTTTCAAGGATCCCAACCCAAAATCGGTAGGAAAAGTTTCATGGTTTTTAAAATTGAACGAAAAATGAATATAAAAATTATTTTTCATTGAAATGCAACGAAATTCTGTTTTTTTAATTGAAATTCGATTCAACATTTGGTCAGGACGATAAAACGATCTTTTTCAAGGATCCAAACCCAGAATCGGTAGAAAAATTCTCATGTATTTAAAAATTGACCAAACAATGAATAGGAAAGTGTATTTTCCACAAACTCCAGTGTCTCTCGAAAGACGAGACTTCCCCGGCGCCTTCCCGATGATTTCAATTCCACGCAAGAAACTCGTTGGTGCAAAAAAAAAAGAAGAAGAAGATAAAAAAGTGGAAACTCCGCTTCAAACTTGACGTTGCCAAGATGAAAGGATATTCGACATCGTTTTTCAAGCGCGGGCCAGAACGTTGATACGATATGAGTCTGTATTAGGTACGTAGGCGCCAGACAGACGCCGTACCGAACATTATTACGTCTATTTTATTTTCTATACTTTTTTCCAGCTCGCGCGAGTTCACATTTATCAACAAACTAATCCACGTGATTATTTTTTTGCCAAATTAGAAATCAATGCGCCGAGTGCATCGATTTTTTCATCAGCAACGATTTACACAATCTTTAAATACTTTCATCGCGTTACGTTCACATCAGAGAGAGAAAAATGATCGCCATCCGTTTCGACCGAGTCGTAACACTCGTAATGAAAATTACGAGAAAGAAAAATTAATAGAAAGTCAAGCTGATTATCCAAAAAGGAAAAAAAAAACGATTCTCTCAAATTCTCGTATTTTCGAAAACCGAATTTTCGAAATTGAAAAAAAACGTGAAAATCGTAAAATTCACCATTTTTTTCGGTGGCTCATAACTTTCCTTGCGATCGATGAATTTTATTAAAACTTGGAATAATTTCATCGTCGAAATTCATTCATAATGAAAATTCCGATTCGATATTTGCTCATCACGGTAAAACAATATTTTCCAGCATTTAAACCAATTAATAGTTTCTATTTATTGGCGAAGATAATTCATCAGTTCCCGCTCCACGTAACGCGCGCCATTGGAAAGTTATTGGCAGGAATTTAATGCTCGAGCGGTTTATGGAAGTTGGATAAATAATGAGACTCGTAATAATTAGTTGAGCGGATGGTTGTTCGAGGATATTTCAATGCCCCAGCCCCCTCAATTGCGGAAAGTCTATAGATGCCAAATTAGGGATCCACATTGTCAGGGCTAGGGATCGTACGATCGAATGAAATATCGACGTGCGTTTAGGCTTTGAATAATATTAGTACAGTGCCCCCCCC
>JBAJMU010000012.1:4651897-4662791 GCA_037952995.1 Hyposoter didymator | reverse complement strand
CCCCCCCTGACAGTTCCCTTGGTCTCCTCGGACATGAACGAAGAGAAAGAGGAAAGGGAACACGTAACAAGAAAGAATGGAGGAAGAAAAACGAAGCGTGTGTGCTCTCTGTGTGCTCGCCGGTATGTTGTATTAAGAGTAGTTACTCGGTGTATGTGCTGTGTCGATTTATGAGTGTGTGAGTCGGATGGTGCGTGTTGATCGTGGGGTCGACCGGGGTCGCAGGGTTGCGTGGCAGGCACCGGGCCGCGAGCACGTCTGTCGCTGTCTCTCTCTCTCTCTCTTGGGTGTGCGAGTTGTTGCCTGCTCTGGGAGATCGTGGGGGAGGTGTACCGAGCGAGTTGGGGTGCGTTGTTAGCCCAAGGGAGCAAAAAGTACGTCGTTTGGCCGGAAAACTCGGAAAGCATGAGAAAAATCACCGAAACGCATAAACTTTCGGATTTTCTGTTAAAATCTTGAAATTTTTTATCATCTACGAACGAGGGGTCCTCTGTGGATGGTGCAAGGTAAGAAAATTGGTAATTTGTGCAAATTTTGTGAGATCGGAATTAAAAACGTTGGGATCTGAGGAAAAAATCGTTTTTCTGTTAATTGTTTCTTTGATTTTATGAAACATGGAACGTTGCGTTGCGATTTTTGGTGTGGATCCGAGAAAAATATCGTTTTACTGTCCTGACGAAATATTTGGTTGGAATTTCGATTAAAAAACAGAATTTCGTTGCATTCCAATGGAAAATCCTTTTATTATTCATTTTTTCTTGAATTTTAAAAACCATGACAATTTTCCTACCGATTTTGGGTTTGGATGCTAAAAAAATATCGTTTTATTGTCCTGACCAAATATTTGATTGGAATTTCGATTAAAAAACATAATTTCGTTGCATCCCAATGGAAAATACTTTTTCTATTCATTTTTTCTTGAATTTTAAAAACCATGACAATTTTCCTACCGATTTTGGGTTTGGATCCGAGAAAAATATCGTTTTACTGTCCTGACCAAATATTTGGTTGGAATTTCGATTAAAAAACAGAATTTCGTTGCATTCCAATTGAAAATACTTTTATTATTCATTTTTTCTTGAATTTTAAAAACCATGACAATTTTCCTACTGATTTTGGGTTTGGATGCTAAAAAAATATCGTTGTATTGTCCTGACGAAATATTTAATTGGAATTTCGATTAAAAAACAGAATTTCGTTGCATCCCAATGGAAAATACATTTTCTATTCATTTTTTCATGAATTTTAAAAACCATGACAATTTTCCAACCGATTTTGTGTTTGGATCCTGACAAAATATTAAATAACAATTTCGATTGCAGAATTTCGTTGCATTTCAGGGATGCAGACTCGATCGTCGTTCGCATCGGATTAATCGAGTAGCTTAACGCCGAATTTTCCTCTGCCCCGAATGATCCTTTCCACGAGACTGCATAAAAGAGTATTGGGAATAATCCAAAACTGATGAATATAGTAATTCTCGAGGGAGCTAGGTCTGCAGAGTGCCTGGGGTGCGAGGGGTGACGAAGTAAATATCGCGGCGTTCCCCTCCGAATAGAAACAACAATTATTCTAGCGTGTCTGCGTAAAAGTGTGTAGCTCGATAAAAGAAAAAGGCCTAAAAAGATATTCGTGTGTCAACAGTCGTTCGTACGTCATCGAGTCTCGAAAATAAAAAAAAAACCCAGAAAAAAATTGATTAAAAAAAAAAAAGAAGAAAAAATTTTCTGTCGCTCAAAAACTTGATCGTATCGAGGAGTTTTTGCCAAAGTCTGAGCGGACGCTCGCACTTCATCGCGCCGCGAAGAATTCCTAAAAACTTCCAAGACGCATCCCGCGTGCGAGAAGTGCGTGCGTAAGAAAAGAATAAAAGAAAGATCAAACGCGACGATTGCTAAAATAGGCGATTCGAGTCCCTACGATCGTTTCTCTTTTATTTATTTGTTTATTTATTTACTCGTTTATTCTTTTTCCCAAACTCTCTCCCTCTCGCTATGTCGATGCTACTTGCATACTCAAAAGGCACCGAGGGTCGCGTAAGACGGACTCACTCCCGGAGAAAAAGAGTGAAAAAGAGATAGAAAAGCGAAAAAAAGGGGGATACGAACGTCGAGAGGCTCGTGAGACTCGGAGACGTGAGCTCGTGAGCTCAGAGCGTTTGGAAAATTTCTAAATTTAAGGTTTTGGGTATAGGAGCTGTTGAGAGTCAGTGAGGAGAATCTAGATAGATAGAGAGTGGAAAAGAGCATGACAGAATAACAGAAAGACAGAGAGAGAGGGAGAGAGGACGATGAATCGTTTGGAGTCTGTGTTCTCGATGTCCCCCGCGTCCCTGGTGGCTCTAGCTCTTTATAGCAATCTCCAAACTTAATCCACAAGTTTCTCATCATCTTGTAACTGAGTTTTTTATTCTTTATTTCGATAAAACGCGTAACCAGAGTCAAAAATGATAATCTTGAGGTTTTCGATGTCTGCTTGCTGCTCTTCTCGTAAAAGTTCCTTCGGAACGTTTTCTCGTTGTGATCACGTGAATGCGGACGTCATTTGCCAAAAATTTTATATCCCATTCGACCATCCGAGCCAAGCGATAGAAAATGAGAAAAAAATACGAAACCAAACAGCGAAATTCCGAAAACAAGTCGATCCTGCAGACATCGTTAGAAAAAACACACGCGCACACACGTGGTCCTGAGTAAATATCGAATAAGAATCGTGAGACTAAGAAAAAAGAAAATTTCGAAGCTTTCGAACGATGCAAACTTGCAACGAAAATGAAATTTTGTTAAAAATCGTCGCGATTTTTTGTTGAACACGGTAAACTAAATATTTTTTGGATAATTTCAAAATTTTCGTTATTTTGGCAAGACATTTGGTTTCTAACGGAATCGTCAGCAAAATTTACGATTGGAAGGACAAAAATGAGCTCCCGAAGAGACTTTCTAGAATATTTCTTGCTGCGATGACACAATNNTTTCTAGAATATTTCTTGCTGCGATGACACAATTTTTGGGATTATTCGAAAAAAAAACGTTTAGTCGAACGTATCGAACGAAATATCGATCGTTTTCCAACAAAATTAGGTTTTCAGTGCATGAAATTGCCATTTTTAGGAAGATTCTGTTTCCGAACGATCTCTGGGAATGAAATTTTGTTAAAAATCGTCGCGATATTTAGTTGAACACGAAAAACTAAATATTTTTCGATAATTTCAAAATTTTCGTTATTTTGGGAGCAAATTTGGTTTCTAATGGAATCGTCAGCAAAATTTACGATTGGAAGGACAAAAATTAGCTTCCGAAGAGATTTTCTAGAATATTTCTTGCTGCGATGACACAATTTTTGGGATTATTCGAAAAAAAAACGTTTAGTCGAACGTCTCGAACGAAATATCGATCGTTTTCCAACAAAATTTTCTCCTCACTGTGGTGATCGCTGATTCTCGTCGTGTTCGGAGGAGAAGTTGAAATTGAAAAAGCAATTAGTCGGGGAGGATTAAAAGTCTCGACAATGAGAAAGTCGTTTAACGATAATGCAATATGAAGAGAAGCGTGTGCTGCTGGGCGTTTTGGAGAAGATGAAAGAGATGGCGAGAAAGAGGAAAGAGCTGCCGGCTTTTCAAAGCCGGCAGCTCACAGTTTCGCGCGAGCAAACCGCGCGCGAAAAATACTCTTGGCAGCCGGCAACGGTAGACTGGCAAAGTTGAATAATAATAAATATATCCCCCAAGTGTCCGGCATTGGCGGAGGGTGGGATATAAATAAAAGTAAATAAGCGTGGGACGTCACATGACTTTTTTTTCTTCTTTTTTATTCCTTTTTGCCTTAGCGAGAGCAAACACTTTGGATCCGTAATTCACTCTCGTACGTGCACGATTTATAGCCATACGCGTTATTCATTGCCTTGAGGCCTCAAGGGAAAGGGCGAATTTGCACCAGGTGATAAATTTTCCCGAGAAAAAACAAAAAACAGCCTCGAAACGAGTCAAATTCGTAATTAAAAAAGTTCAAATTTCCTTGCGTATTAATTACAACGAAAAAATGTAAAAAATCATGAGACCAACGTAAACGATCTCGAGAATATTTCCGCGTGGGAAAAAGTGAAAAATCCAAAATTTGCAGAATCAATAAATAAAAAATGAATCGTTCGATCGAAATGGAAGAAACGCGAATGAAAAATTTGTCGAATTCTTGTTCCAAATCTGCGTCGATTCAGCTAAATTTTGACAGCATATTAAATCCTCGTTAGCGAACGAAGAACAAAGAAGAAGAAGAAGCACAGAGGCTCGCGTGCCAAATGTGCTTTTTGTTACAAATGAATAAACATTGAAATTAAAAGAGATTAAAATTTGGCTCGAGGCAGCGAGCAAAAATAATTTGAAAATAAAGTTTCTTGTTGTGAAAAGATTTGCAAACGGTTCCCCGAGCAAATATCCGCGAGACTCGCTCTCTTCGAATCGCAAAAGACACAAAATTATACAATGAGTCTCGATAAAAGTCTCAGGAGAGAGAGAGAAAGATTTTCATGAGTCAAGCGAACGCGAGAGACGATCGTAATCCACAGACGGATCGAATATCGAAAAGTGCGATTCGTGAACGCATCCTCGGATCTTCGAAATGTGTGGTCTATACCTTCGCTATGTATAGCTTCGACATATATCTCGAGGGACGTCTTGTACGTGCGAGACGCGACTTTCCGTCTAACCGCGAGAGAAAGAGACTTTATAACATTTATATATTTGTGTCGTTGAGTCTCTCTCTCCGTGGATAATATAAAAGGGGAAGTGTGAAAAATCTCGACGAAACGTACACACAAGACACACAAGACTCGTCACGACTCCCTTGAGTTGCTGGCAGCCGGCGTCGGGGACCGCGCGACATCCTGAGACATCGAGATAAATAATACGTTTTCTCGTGGCGAACGAAATAGGTGCGTGGGCGCGACTCGCCAGTGTCTGCGATTCCAAACATTTCGAGTATCGAATTTTTAACCAGCGTAAAGCCCTCGGGCCACGTTACTTTCCATTATGTGTGCTTCGCACTTACGCCCTTTCTCGATTAACCACAACAACGTACATTTTTCCATCCTCCTCCCAACTGGACGTGCAAAACTTTCGCAGCAATTTCTCTCTCGTACGTTTCGATTGTAATAACGAGACGAGGGCGAGGACGAGGGGCTAGGCATCGAGGAGAATACAATTTGCTCATTAAAGAAGAAAAGTTTCTTGGGCTTGATGAAAATTTACGAAGCTCCTTAATTTTGCTTTCTCAGTCACGGTGAATTTTTTTTTTTTCCCATTTTTCAATGTCAATGCGATTAAAATTTGCCTAAACATCGCGGCTATTTCTCGTCGATTAAAATCGCGAGAACGAGGTTGAATTTGGGAGTTTAAATAATTGGATGGCGGAATCTCCGAGAGGAAAAATGTTTGAAAATTCAGGCAGAGATCGAAGCAACAATGGCGTTAAAAAATAATTCCACGTGCGGATCTCCGTCCGCGTGGGCAATAAGGCGGTGGCTGATGAACAGATGGGAACAATTCCGAAAAACTTTGGGCTACGAATGTCGTTCGCCACTCGTCTCCCAATTATACGTACCGACCTTCGTCTGGAGACTATTCCTTCCCCTTTTTTTAATCTCCATGTAGAGCCAATGTGCTCTAGGGAGTTGTCGAGCTCTCACGATATTTCGAAATGGAAATAAATTCGTTTCCAAAATTGAGGAAAAATATAAACGAAATANAAAAAAAAAAAAAAAACGAAAAAAATCCAAGAAATTCGACAATTTCGAATTTCTCAGTTTTTTCTTGAAATTCTGATTCGATATTTGGTCAGGACGATGAAACGATAGTTTCTACGATCCAGTAGAAAAATCGGTAAGAAAATTGTCACGATTTTTGAAATTCAATTAATTTAAAAAATTTTTCGTCAAATCTCAACGTTGCGAACTCCAGAGTCACGAAATTATTTAAATTTTCGTTCAGCTACACATTTTTCCACTTTTACTTTCCATTCATCTGCCCCCTACACGTAATTCACATCGCGAGTGACTCAACTCGGAGCCTCATATTTCTTTACACTCACGTGGGTCGTGATTTTTTTTCTCCAATTAAAAAAAACGCCCCTGCTGCTGTATCTTGCTGCGTGACATCTAACATTTTTGAGACTCGAAACGTAGTAGTAAATAATCCAAGTGACATGAGCCCTCTTTTGAGCTACTGTGGGTGGCAAATGTCGAGCATGTGAAAAAATCATCGGAAGCTAATGTGCAAAAGCAAGAAGCTAACCACGAGGCACACTGATAGCACGAATGTCACTCGAGCTGCTTCGAGCTCCAACGAAAAATACGTTTTTCTATTAAGGTATTACGAAAAGCCTCTGGATTCCTTAAAAAAAAATTCATAAACGTTCGTCACACAAAATCCAACAATTTTCTCTTATGAAGAAAAATTTTTTGACGTTTAGAATTCGAAATATTTAATTTCCAATTTTTTCTTATCCAAACGCCTGTAAATTCGAGTCTCGTTTCTTTTACTTTTTTCTATGCAAGTTTTAAACTCAAAAAAATTGGAAAATTGAATATTTCGAATGATAAACGTCAGAAAAAATTTTCTTCATGGCAGAAAACTGTAAGTTTTGGTGGCAAGAACGTTTATACTAAATTTTGCACGAACCCTGCATAAAGTCGTTTCGTAATAGTCAATTATTTGTTTAAATTTAAAAATCCATGAAAATTTTTCATCCTCCTGACGAAAAATTGAGCTCTGCTCAATAAAAAACATAATTTCGTTGCATTTCAACGATGAAAACTGCAGCAACGTCGATACTAAAATGCACGAATGAATCGTCGAGCTTTACAATGTACTTTTAACCTCTGACTGCTAGATCTTGGCTCTGTAAACTGCCAATCAATTCTGCAACTATCTCAACGCGATCTGTTGACTGAAAAACCGTTGGATCGAACTCTCGAACGTATTTTCCAATCTCGCAATGAAAAGAATTCAAAAGTTGGAACAAAAAAACTTGACAGTTTGGAGAGAAAAGTTTGCAGGAGAGATATTTTCCAAAAATTCAGTTTCCATCAAATTTACAGCTTTTTGTAAATGAAAAAATTAAAAACTCAAAAAATCGAGTAATTATTGATAAAAAAATAAAAAAAACGTTCAATTCCTTCAAAAAATATTTAAATGTTGGGAAAACTACAGAGAAATTCAAAGTAGCGTCCAAACGCATAGCTCGGAGGGTTACGACGTGAGAATTCGTGTAAATTTCGCATTTTCGAAATTCGGCAGAGATAATTTTTGAAATTGTCGAAAAATGATTTTTCTTAAAAATCTCGTGTACCGAGTGATCGAGAATTATTTAAAAAAAAAATAGAATAAAAATAATTAAAAAAAAAATAAAAATAATGTTCGGAGACTTACCGGGTGGGGCGACGATCGCGAGGGCGAGAAGAGCACCGGCAGTAGCGAGTAGAAATATATTGGGCGCAAAACGGCGTTGTCCTCCATAACGTGTACGAAGGGTAGGATCGTATCGTCGCTGTGGCCTCGTTAAAACATGGGAAAAGTCAAATGGCGAAAAGAGTCTGTTGTGATGATTGGGAAGTTGGATTCTCTTGTGGGAATCGTGATGATTGATATCAACGAGTGGTCTGCTGACGTATGTGGGCCTTTTGGAGTGGTCATCGTTGACGTCGAGGATGTTGCACGTTCGCGAATGAGTTTTAGCGTAAAAGCGTGGCGTTTGGTCGATTTTATCGTGTTGCATAAAAATGGATTGTTTGGTGGGTTCGTCATAATCGATGCGAGGATGATCGGCTGGTCCGCGAGTCAAATTCGTATCGTTTTGGGGTTCGAGGGAGCAGGACAATCTCGTGGTGTCTCGACAGGGCTCATTAGAAGAGTTTGCCTGTGGCAGAGGCGTCAATTGTCGTTTATTGAGAAGCTCGTCGTCGTGGTCGTCGTCGTCGATGACGGTTTCGGTGTTGAGATTATGAAAAACGTAGCGACGATGACGATGACGACGACAGTGACGAGGCCGATAGTGATAATGATGAGGAGACGAGGGATGATGATTATGATGATGATGAGGATGATGATTGAGACAGCAACTCGGGGCAGCCCTCTGGAGACTTGTCGGGCCGCTCATGGCCTGAATCGTAACCACCGAGGACTCCTCTCGTCAGCGTTTTTTAAACGTAAAACTCGTCCCCTCGTGGTAACTATCGCTAAACGATCGCCGCAGTATCAATTGCTTGATCCGAGTCATCACCGCGATGATATATTTGTCGCTGTTCGCGGTGTGTTGCTTCTTTGGCTGCGGCTGCTTCGTTACTCCTTTGCGAGGAATAACCGGAAATAACCGGTGCGAGGATAATAAATAATGAAATTCACGAGCGAGCTTTCGTTTCGATTCTCATTTTGCTTCGATCTGTTCTCGAGAGTGATGCTCGTGATAATTCCTCGAAAAAGTAAGTTGAGCTGTTGCTGCTTCTTCTTTCTTTTTCCTCGCGAATCGCGTTTCAATTTTTTTTTTTTGCTTTTATGAAAATTCCTCAGAGGCTCGTTCCAACTTTTTCACAACGCACTGCACTCCGCGCGATCTTTACGCACATACCGCACGCTGCATCGTCCCGCAACGACATTAAATTCCCCGTTGATATTTAGTCATCGAGATATCCANGAAATTCACGAGCGAGCTTTCGTTTCGATTCTCATTTTGCTTCGATCTGTTCTCGAGAGTGATGCTCGTGATAATTCCTCGAAAAAGTAAGTTGAGCTGTTGCTGCTTCTTCTTTCTTTTTCCTCGCGAATCGCGTTTCAATTTTTTTTTTTTGCTTTTATGAAAATTCCTCAGAGGCTCGTTCCAACTTTTTCACAACGCACTGCACTCCGCGATCTTTACGCACATACCGCACGCTGCATCGTCCCGCAACGACATTAAATTCCCCGTTGATTTTTAGTCATCGAGATATCCATCGGGATTAATAAATATATTCGCCGTTCGGCCGGAGCGCTGCACCCGGTCAGAGAGACGAGACGATTTGTGCGATTTTTCCCGCGAGCGAGCGAGCGAGAGGAAAGAGGAATAACGAAAAAAAAAACAAAAAGGTCGACGGCAAGACACGAGAGATGGATGGTAGTTGACGGCAACGACTGCGTTGAATGACTGACGTCGAGGGGAGGGAACCGAGCGTAAGAAACCCTCTAACGGGAGCCACGGACCGCAAAACCGTCTCGTTGGCCGTAAGAGAGACGGGGATGGCGCGATAGACGTAAAGCGAGAAGCTCGCGACACAGACACGCGCGCACATACAAAACACAGAGAGAGAGAGAGACACAAACACACTTGCTCCTTTTTTCCTCGTTACGAATATTTCAATTTTTTGACTCGAAAAAAAATGGACAATTAGTAGGTGAAATCGAAGGTTTCCGGCGTTTTTGTCAAGTTCGGAGCGAGTCAACTTTCGATAGGGAAGCCGAGCGCGAATAAATCCACACACGCACACTCGCTGCTCCGAGTTTCGAGGAATCGCGTTGGCTTTGACACTGCGGCCCGAAAGAATCGTGCGGCACGCGCCGCTTCAGAGTTTCAGCAGCCGCGAGAGGGGCTGACTATGTGCTCGCGGACCGGCGAGAGCCGCAGAAGCAGGGACAAAGTCGCGTTTGCAGGAAGCCGCTCAACTGTGCGTACGCGGGCGAGAGCTTTCGCGAGCGCCTTGATCACCGCAGCTTTTGGTTCCCGTGTGCGGAATCCACGGCAAGACTGTGAGGGAGCGAGAGAGAGAGAGAGAGAGGAAGGGTGGGAAAGAGGGNAGGGAGGGGGAGGTGGCGAGGACGAAGATATGCCGGCAAAGTGGCCACTGGTGGTTCGAAGACACACACACGCGGCAGAGCCTCAGCCGAGCGTCAAAGTCATTGCACCGTTTGTCATGATAATTATATCGCGGGCGTAATAATTGCCGGTTCGTTGCGCGGATTCGAAAGAAAATGGAACGTTAACGTCGTAGCTCGTTGGTTGCTCTCGCGGGCTGTTGGAACATCGCTCCGCGGCCACTTGGCAAAAGTCCTCGCGCGGAAAAACGGAACGCGGGAGTAAAAAATGGTCGCGCGCGACGGGGGTGCCCGTTCGGGTTGATATGGGTTGATGGGCGCGCTGCCGCAGCTGTCGATTTACGAATTTTCTCAGTTGCTTCCTTCTCGGAGCTTTCCAACGGGACTCTGTCGGCGCGTTGGTGTCTGTTCGGCTGGCTGCGTATGTGCCAGCCAACTACTGGCTTAGAACTGGCGTTGCCCAGCAGTTGGGGGTTGCTCGCGCGGCAATATTACTGCGGCAACGCGAGAACCAGCAGAAAAGAAAGGACCGCGCGCGCCCGCGGTATACCGACGACGACCAGCTTTTCTCCCGCGATTTTCTTGCTCCTCGCGCGCGCGATCTGTGTCAATAAATATCTTTCGCGTTATTTCTTCTCTCTTTTTCAATATTTCCTCATTATTCTTTTGATTATTTCTCGATACGAAATTCCCAACAAACTTTGATTACTCTTCGACGTTTTTTTGTTTTTTCTTTTTTTTTTTTCTTTCCTTTTTTTTATCTTTATGGGAAAATGGCGATTACTTTGTTTATTTGAATTTGCGATTATTTGAATGATTTCGATATTGGCAAAAAAAATAACGACGGCATGTACAAACGTCGATGATGCTCGACCTCGGCCGAGAGCTCGTCGAAGACTGGCGCCCCTCGCAAGACTCTGACTACTGAGCCGTGTGAGGGGAGCACGCCGTTACGCCGCGCCACACACGCACGCACGCCGCCGCCGCTGCTGCTGCTGCTGCTGCTGCTGCTCCCGCTTGCGGGGGCAGACTCGCTCACTTTCTCCCTCTCTGTCTCTCCCT
>JBAJMU010000012.1:4606713-4643240 GCA_037952995.1 Hyposoter didymator | reverse complement strand
CAGGGGGGGGGGGTTGGATTGAGGCTCCTCGATTGAAAGGCTCGAGGAGGAGGCTTTCCTCTTGGGAGTTAAAGTTGGAGGCAAGGGGTACTTGAATTTCAAATTATCCAAAAGCCCTCTCGAGGTTGTGAGGATCGTGAAGAAAGGAATAAAAAATGAAAAGGAAAAAGAAAGGGAGGAAGAGAGAAGAAAAAGGTTAGGGAGTGAGAGTGAGAGAAAAAAAAGGCCAAAAACAGGCTAGATGACAGGTAGGGGGAGGGACGTGTGTATAGAGCCGCGGATACCACGACATTACGAAGACTCTCGTATATCTCTGTGTCGAGTACAAGGCGAGAGTTGGGTAGGCCCGGAGGGGCGAGGAATCTCGTTCGCGAGAACAAGTGGGACACCGAACTGAATAGTAAAAGGGAGAGAAAAAAAACGCGAGGAATAAGAAAAAAAAACGAAAAGAAAAGAAAAGAAAAGGGGGTTAGAGCGAGAGATCGTTTCCCCTTCAGTGACAACGGCAAAATTCGAAACGACATCGGTCGCGGACTTGGCTTCCGGCCATTTTCCAGCTATTGATCGACGATACGTTATAGGCCGACCTAACCCACAGGCTCTATGTGCAATTATAGGTGTATCGTGTGTTCGAGCAGAGCATAGAGCAGAGAGAGCACCGCGCTGTGCTGTCTCTTTCCAGCTCCGTATATTTTTCGCTCTCACGTTTTTCTTCTGGCAAAATAATTTACCGCGCCCTGTTTCGCCGTCTCCTCGGACTCGCGAAAAGCTTCTACGTGCAGCATTTAAAACGAAAGTGTAAACAAAGGGGAATGTGCAACGGAACTTGAGAATAATTATCGGCTTATTTCCGGTCAAGCTTTCTCGCTGCGTTTACGAGGCAAAAGAAAACGATGAATAAGACGAAACTGAGACGAGGGTTGCTCGACTGTCGCGCCCTCTGTCTTCACAGCCACCAACCAGCCTCGAATATCGAACGATTTTATGGCCTCGATCGATCGACCAGACGTTCTTTATATTCTTTTCCTTTTTTTTCGTTAAAACTTTTTTTTTATCCCAAGAAAACAAGAGCCACGTTCGTCCCTATGGGGGTGTTCACCAAAGCGTGGAATTCCAGGTGTAAATATATATCCCGCAATCAAACAGGACGTCCTTCCCCTCCGATTCACATTTCTAACTGTATCGCTAACACAGCCCTTCGTAGTTCGTAAAAATTACGAAATGAACGATAGAAAATGGCGCCACTAGCGTCAGGCGTTGATCAAAGGCCCAAAAGTTCTCCTGATCCTTTGAATTCAATGTTTTCAATAAGTGGATGATGCACGTTCCTTCATAAACTCTCGTGAATCGCGTTTTGTCGAGAAAGAGAAAAGCAGAGAGACTAAAGTGTGCAAACAAAACGCAACCGCCCATTCCCACTGAACGCGACGAGCATGTTGGTTCAACAAACTCTGCATCGTTATCGTCCCTCGTGCACCCGTCTTTCTCAACTTCCTCCCTCTCCCCACCCCGCCCCCAACATATATATCCACACTGCGTTGTAAATGTCCTGCTGGGGTCCTTGGAATTCGATTATTTTCACATTATATCCGATCGATTTATTTCCCGACACTCCGCACTCGGAAAATAATGCTATTTTTCAATGGATTGTTGCGAATTGTTGCATCAATCCAAGCACTTGCCTTTTTTATCGTTTTATCTTGCATTTGAGGACGTTGTATGGCGAGGCTCAAAGGTAAATTTTTGTTTTCAGTTTTTTTTACATACGAAATGGTTTGCGAGCCTAAGTTGATTGGAAAAAGTTCAAAATGCTGAAAATTGCAACTTTTAACACACGCTCTTGTGAGAAACTACTGAAAATTGTTATTTTTATAAATAAATATTTTAGTTTTTGAATTTTCATTCTATTTTATTTGATTTTTTTAATTTTCAATCTATTTATTGTGAATTTATAAATTTTTATTCCTTTTTATTTGATTTTTTCAATTTCCGTTCTGTTTTATTTGATTTATTAAATTTTTATGTTGAAAATTGCAATTTTTAACACACTCTTATGAGAAACTACGGAAAATTGTAATTTTTATAAATAAATATTTGATTTTTTGAATTTTTATTCTATTTTATTTGATTTTTTCAATTTCCATTCTATTTCATTTGAATTTATAAATTTTTATTCCTTCTTATTCGATTTTTTCAATTTCCATTCTATTTTATTTGGTTTATTAAATTTTTATGTTGAAAATTGCAATTTCTAACACACTCTTATGCGGAACTACTGAAAATAGTAATTTTTTAAAATAAATATTTGATTTTTTGAATTTTTATTTTATTTTCTTTGATTTTTTCAATTTCCATTCTATTTCATTTGAATTTATAAATTTTTATTCCTTTTTATTTGATTTTTTCAATTTCCATTCTATTTTGTTTTATTTATTTAATTTTTATGTTGAAAATTGCAATTTTTAACACACGCCCGATGAGGAACTACGGAAATTGTAATTTTTTAAAATAAATGTTTGATTTTTTGAATTCTTATTCTATTTTATTTGATTTAGTAAATTTTCATTCCATTTCATTTGAATTTAAACATTTTTATTCTATTTCATTCGATTTTTTCGATTTCCATCTATTTTATTTGATTTATTAAATTTTTATGTTGAAAATTGCCATTTTTAGCACACTCTTATGCGGAACTACTGAAAATAGTAATTTTTTAAAATAAATATTTGATTTTTTGAATTTTTATTTTATTTTCTTTGATTTTTTCAATTTCCATTCTATTTCATTTGAATTTATAAATTTTTATTCCTTTTTATTTGATTTTTTCAATTTCCATTCTATTTTATTTGATTTATTTAATTTTTATGTTGAAAATTGCAATTTTTACAACACGCTTGACGAGGAACTACTGAAAATTGTAATTGTAATTAAAATATGTATTTTTATCGACGATTGAAAATTATAAAAACTTTTTGTGCGGTACCCATTTGAAGGAATTCAATGGATAGAAACTTTGGCATACAACGTCCTCGTGCAATTCGGAGAAATAGTACTCTATTTTTCATCCTCGAGGAAAGCTCGATTGATGAAATTAGCCTTTTCCAGGCTAAAAGCACTGCATGACGTTAGAGAAATATCGAATGGCTTCTATTTGTTTCGCACTAATCGATAGTCGCTTTCTTATTCATTCGTAATACGAACAATGTGCTTGGCTTTATAGACGTAGTGCGCGATACAACAATTCATCAAGTATTCATACGAAAACAAGTGGCCAATCCAATACTCTTTGGCATATCGACTGATCTTTAGTGCTGCTCCCCTCGATGCTCCCTGCCAATGTTTCATCGCCCTCGCACATGTACAAACCTGGAAGGATCTTTCCATACTCGTTTTTTTTCACTCTATCAAAATATTTTTATCTTTCTTTCCATTTTCGTTTCCTTCCAAATGAATTTATTTTTTTATTCCATGTTTTTTCTGTCTGAAACGAAATCGATGAATTTATGCTGCGAAAATATTGTTAAAAAATTGGAAAATGTAGGAAAATCATACAGGCTCAATCCGACAATTGCTCGAACCGCAAAATCCTTGTTTTTCGAACAGTATTTTTTTTTATCATTATTTTAATTCGAAAAATAACCAAAAAAATTGTTTTTTTTTCTTCAGACAAAAAAATTGGCGAAAAAACGTTTTTGTCTGAGTCGAGCGAGTCGAGCTTGAATCGTCGTCTGCCTCTGGGTCCGGGAGACCCGAGAGTTCATTCACTCGAAAGAATTCTTATTTTCCAATGATAAAAAATTAAAAAAAACCCAAAAATTGATGTCGGGCATGAGTAGAAAATGCTTCGGGTCTCACAGACCCGTAAATAATGTGGACTCGATATTCTAAAGTTTAAAAATCGATTGACATGATTTTGTCATCCGGAAATTTAGGACTTTGCGCGATTTTGAAGTTTCCGTCACAAAACACAAACAATTAGAAAAAGTATTTTTCCTCAGACTCCCCAAAGTTCTAAAAACTTCGGTGTCATCGATTCAGAGCTCCGAGATTCTTCGTTTTTCGTTCAAGACGTTGATCGCGATTTCATAGTCGTACGAGGAAATAAAGTTTTCGCGAGACAGAGAGCGAGCAGAGCTCCTTAACGTATATCTATAGATTGTGAGGACTTGGTTTGCAGGATCAATAATTCACGAGCACGTCCTTATATATCGAGTCTAACGGAGAGGCATTTACAGTTGGAAAGGAGCGTCGGATTTTCTCCGTGAGTGGCGCAAGTTGCTTTGCCCATTATTACGTTTTCTGTCATTTTTTATCTCCATCTCGAAAATTCCTCCTGTCGCTGGTAAATGGAAAAAAAAACGGAAAGAAAAAACGACACTGGAGCAGGGGAACGTTCACCCCTTTTCCATCATCGTCCCTATACCCCGATAAATTAACGGACATACGTCGTTGAGTATAGACATAGCGAGCTCTCTCTCTCGAGGTTTGCCAATTCGCTGCTCGCTCTCGGTAATATAATTCTCGGGGTATCGGATTGCGTAAGCCTTTCAAGAAAATTAATTCCGTCCGATAGTCTAGACGCGAGACGGAAGGATATCGAGGCTGGTGAACGCGATGGATTGGAAAAATGTGCATCGGCGAATATTTCGTTAATTGATTCTTTTCGTCTATTTACCCGATCGCTTTTTTTTCATTTTTTTTTCTTTCTTCTCCGTTCAACACTCAACACAGTTCTCTTCGGGGCGGGGGAGGAATATTGTCTCTCGATGAGGCTGCTGCTGATGGAACGTCCCGACGAAAAGGATCGACGGATCCTGCTGCTGGGGAAAAAGGGGAAGGAAAATGGCTTATTCGGTGAGTGCCGGATCGCCAACGATCGAGTTGATGCCAATGGAGCACCAAGTTGCATGGATTTTTCGTACCGTTTGTGGCACACGGAGAAAAATGCTTTTTACGTCGCGAGCAGACGATTCAGCTTCTCGCGAACCTTCATTTTCATCGCATACACGTTTCTCACTCGAGACACGCCAGTGACTTACTAATTCGTGCATTTTTCGAGCTCCACACTAAATTCTTCTGTCTCCGAATTTCTACTCGAAAAATTCTGTCACTTCGGCGAGCTCACGGTCACGAGCTTGACGATGCGCCCAACGAGCTTCCGCCAGCTTTTCACTCAACCCCCATTTCTCGTGGTAAACTCGTTCACCGCATCCTGGACATTTCTTACCCCCTGAACACACACAAAATCCACATTTTAACTTCGTCAACCATTCGGGCGTTTTGCTTTTCAATGAAAAAAAAAGGAAAATTAAATTTTTCATAGAAAAAAAAATAATCACGTTTGAATTTTTACATTTCTCGGTGAATTCGTTAAAAAACTGAATTCCCTGACGATTTTTTTAGCAGCGAGCGATTTTTATCACGAGATATCGCGACGATTCAATTTTTATGAAAAAAAAAAAAAGAAAAATCGTATTTACACATTTTTTTCCAAAATTCTCCGTAAAAAAAAATAATGACGTTTGAATTTTTACATTTTTCGATGAATTTGTTGAAAAACTGAATTCGCTGACGATTTTTTTAGCAGCGAGCGATTTTTATCACGATCTATCGCGACGATTCAATTTTTATGAAAAAAAAAAAGGAAAAATCGTATTTACACATTTTTTTCCAAAATTCTCGATAAAGAAAAATAATGACGTTTGAATTTTTCCTTTTCCCGGTGAATTCCTTGAAAAACTGAATTCCCTGACGATTTTTTTAGCAGCGAGCGATTTTTATCACGAGATATCGCGACGATTCAATTTTTATGAAAAAAAAAAGAAAAATCGTATTTACACATTTTTTTTCCAAAATTCTCCATAAAGAAAAATAATGACGTTTGAATTTTTCCATTTCCCGGTGAATTCGTTGAAAAACTGAAATCGCTGACGATTTTTTTAGCAGCGAGCGATTTTTATCGCAAGATATCGCGACGATTCAATTTTTATGAAAAAAAAAAAAGAAAAATCGTATTTACACATTTTTTTCCAAAATTCTCGATAAAGAAAAATAATGACGTTTGAATTTTTCCATTTCCCGGTGAATTCGTTGAAAAACTGAATTCCCTGACGATTTTTTTAGCAGCGAGCGATTTTTATCACGAGATATCGCGACGATTCAATTTTTATGAAAAAAAAAAAAGCAAAATCGTATTTACACATTTTTCCCGGTGAATTTGTTGAAAAACTGAATTCGCTGACGATTTTTTAAGCAGCGAGCGATTTTTATCGCGAGATATCGCGACGATTCAATTTTTATGGGAACGAGCGTGACTTTTTGATTGCTTTTTGGATTACCATGGAATGGAGGAGTCTTCATGTATGTCACGAGGCATCGTAAATGAAACAAATGTCCGCAGAAGAGTCTTTCGGCGTGAAGGTCTGCAGACTCGTCGGCGATTGCGTTCTCTGGATTTTCGGGCAAACATGTGACTTTGCAAAGTTGACAAGGTTCCTTCGGTATAGTTCGTACAGTTCTACGAAAAATAAACAAAAAAATCGATCCATCAGTTTTTTTATTCGTCCAAACACCGAAGCTGATTTTTTTTTTCATAATTATTAAAAATTTTCGAGCCGACACATTTTTTCAAAGATTTTTCCAAAAAAATGAAAGAATTTCGTTTCCCGGTTCTCGGGTCTTTGAGTTTCTTACTTTATTATGAAGGAAACGACGCGTTGGAGCGACGGAGAAGGCGAAAACGCCTGTTTCGATGGACGTTTGTTCAAAGGAGGCTCCACGCAACGTCGACCCAATTCTTTCGCTTGCGCCAGCAAATATCGCGCGAAGAGAGCAGGCAAATTAGTGTCGACGTCCGCGACGCTGAATCGTCGAGGCAAACAGTCGAATTAATTCGTTTCTGATTATTTCGAAGGGAAAAAGGTTTTCGTCAGCATGATAGAAAAAAATTGATGATCCTGGGGGCCTACCTCACGGCGTTTACCGGATAATCGTCAGGAACGACGATCTTGACTTTGTAATAATAAAGCCCCTCGGAAGCTCGAACACGAACGGCCGATTTTCTCCCGTTCAACTTCAAATCGCCCTCGTCGACGAGCAGTTCTTTCAAACGAGTTATTTCATCGTAACAACAGCACAGAGGATTCTCTTCCACAAAGTTCCGAACGAATTTAATGGTCTCGAGAACCTGCACAAAATTTACACGACTCGTCAGTACGAAGCAATCGCATTTAACGTTCTAAACCATTTTTCAGACAACGTTCAAGTTCACGTCGTTGGAATTTGACGAAAACTCGTTTTTTTTCGTCTCTTTGCCATTCCAAAACTCAATTTACTAGAAAAATTGCAACGATCGCATTAATTATCAAAATAATAAATAAAAAATAGATTTTTCGTTGTATTCCAACGACGCAAACTTCGGTATTATAAATTTTTCCATTCCAAAACTCAATTTAATAGAAAAATTGCAACGATCGCATTAATTATAAAAATAATTAATAAAAAATAGATTTTTCAATGCATTCCAACGACGCAAACTTCGGAATCTCAAAATTGTTCATTCAAAAACTCAATTTACTAGAAAAATTCCAACGAGTGGATTAATCATCAAAATAATTAATAAAAAATACATTTTCCAATGTTTTTTTTGTCATTTAGATTTTCTACAATTTCTACCGCACCTGTTCTTTACCCAGAATATTCTTGCAGTTTTTTTCACACGCCTTTTCCAACTTTTCTAGGAACTTGGGCGCGAGGGTTTTACTCTTCAGTTCAACGAGCAAAGCGACGTGTGGATAATCCTCCGGGAATTGAATGCAGATTACTATTTTCTTGCAATCTGTTCGCCTGTATTTTTCCCGGTAGCGATAAACCCAGCGTCATGGAAAAAAAGAAAACTTTAATCAGGACCATCATTACGTTTCCGTAGACATCAAAATTGTCCTTTTTTTTTATGTCATTCGTTTTTCGCGACTATGTGACGAAAAACGATTTTTTTACATCCATTTTTTACGCGAAAATCGATTTTTTCACAAAAATATCGATTTTGGAGCAAAAAATCGATTTTTTCGCCTAAATATCGATTTTTCGATTTTTGAGTTCTCATTTCTTGGCAGCGAGAAAGACGAAAGATCGTTGTCAAAGGAAATTGTAGAAAATGAGGATTCCGTGGTGGAGAAGCGACAAAAAAATTTTTTAGAGAAAAATTGACAAAGCGGAAAACCATTGACGGAGAGACAATCGTAAAAACTCGTGGAATGTTTAGGGAAATGGAAATTTTTCCATATTGAGGTGATGGTTTATGGATTTTGAGAATAATTAGGATTCGATAAGATTTTTTGACATACGTTATTTCGACGCGGACCATTGAGCGTACACACGCGACCAGTCTACTGTCGGGTACATGTTGCTTACAGGATTTCGATACTTTGCACAATTCATCGTCGATGAATCCCATGAACTCGTTTATATTCCGACCGTCTTAATTTTCTTTTACTTCGTAATGAGAATCTGTGAAAGAAAACGAAGACTGACGGAGTAATGACATTGACATAACCTTGAAATTTCATCATTTTTCACACACGCTCGATTGCTTTACTTTGCTCGTCAAGTTTTTTTGCTATGCTCCCGATGGCTCGGCAATAAACTTCGCGAATCCTCAAACTCGTCTCGATTTTCTATCGTTTTGCTATTTCTCCCAGAGTCCGGTTACTCCGAAAATTACGAAATCGCTACGTAATTGCGTTTTCTTATTCTACTTGACGATTTTTTGTTTTTATTCGTAACGTGAAAATAGCCCCGTCTTTCATTGGTTTGTTTTTTATGTTTTAACTCAAGGACGCTGCTTCCTTTCATAACCTCTCAACGAGAAAGAGTCGAACTGAAAATTGACTTGTTTCCATTTCCTTTTTTCAGTTTTTCGAACGCTTTCCGCTTTTTGAAAATAAAACAATAATCTACTTTATTCCGGAAGATTGAAAACGTAAAAGACGTTCGACAAATCTTTACACGCGCGATAACCTTGTTATCTATAGAGAAGAATGTAGTTTGCCGAATCTCCACTAGAGGGCGAGCAAGTCGAATTCCATTCGCCGCCGAAGGAAAATACTTTTTTATATTAATTTTTTATTGAATTTCAAAAACTATGAAAATCTTCGTACAGATTTTATGTCTCGATGAAATATTGAATAAGAATCACGAGCTTTTTCGCTCGATCTGTCGCTCTCTCAGAATCGATATATATCGATTTTTCGTCACGCTCGCTGCACGATGGAATTCGAAATATGTGAGGCCGGCCGGCAGGTTGACAGCCACTGCTGTTTATTGTTGTGGTTCGTGAGAATCGAGCAGGAACGAACGTGTTTATCAGTAGATTCGTCGCGCTGCTCGTAGCGTCGCTTTCTAAACGTGCTTCACGCGTCCCTCGTAGAAACATTTTCTCTTCGCGCAGTTCGAGTGATTATTCGTTTCATATTGCGTAGAAAATCGAGTGAAAAAATGGAAGACACCGAAATCAAAGAAGAAATACGAGAGGAAGACACGATGAAAATATTGCTTGCAACCGATTGTCACTTGGGCTACGAGCACAGCACGAAAAGACGTAAGAATCAAAAAACAATAGGCCGCGTGGCTACTCGTCCGGATATTTTTTACACAAAAAGCACATCCGGACGTTGCTCGTCCGGATAATGCGGAAATCATTGGATATGAAGCGTGTCCTGACGAATATCATTCATCCGACTGTCCGGACGACTAGCCACTGCGAAAACGTTTCCACGTGTTCGCCGGTGTCTCCGACGCTTGTAATTATTTTTTCTTCCCAGTCCAAGAAAACGACAGTTTCATCACGTTCGAGGAGATTCTCCAACTTGCTCTCAAGCATGACGTCGATTTGTTGCTTCTCGGAGGCGATTTATTTCACGACAGCAAACCATCGCAGAAGGTTATTCTCCAGTGCATGGAATTGCTGAAAAAATACGCGTTGGGCGAACGGTAAATATGCATCGAACGCTGCTTTGACCTTGAACTCGAATTAACCCGAAAATCGTGACCCATTTTTTCCAAAATTGAGCCCCTCAGTGTCTGAATCCTTCGTTTTTTGTTATTAACACAAAATAATCATGCCTGTTAATTATTCGTGACCTTGGCACGTCCTTGAACTTTGTAAAAACCCTTTTTCCATAAATTTTTCGTTGCCGAAGCAACGACGATGATTCCTGGCAATTTCATAGTCTCCGTAGACCAATTTCCTTCCGACGCCAGCATTTTATTCTCAACGTCTGATTTATTTCAACAGCAACATAAAAATCCAATTTTTGAGTGACCCAGAAATCATTTTTCCTCACGCCTCCAAAAAAGTCGTTAACTACGAAGATCCCAACCTGAACGTGGCCATGCCGATATTTTCCATCCACGGAAATCACGATAATCCGAGTGAGTAAAAAAAAAACAAAACAAAAAATCCGCAAGAAATCGCGATTCGCGCGATTGACGCGGGGAGTCAATGTATTTGCAAAATTTTTGTTCCATTTGAGGTTTCGAATCGACCGGAACGATGGACATTCTCGGGGCTTCTGGGTTCATCAATTATTTCGGTAAATGGGCGGATTTGAACGACGTCACCATTCCACCGTTGGTATTCAACAAGGGCAAAACGTTTGTTTCTGTTTATGGTTTGAGCTACATGAACGATCAACGATTGTCGAGACTGTTGAGGGACGACAAGGTTTGTCATTAAATTTTTCATGCCACTGAAGTTTCCCGCGTTAGAAAAAAACGAAAAACATATTTTTTATTCGTTATTTTGATAATTAATGTTAATTAATTAGTTAATTAATGAAATATTAATTAAAAAGTAATTAACTGATCAATTATTCACGAATTAATTAATTAGCAATTGATTAACTAATTAAAATTAATATTTTTTATTGATAATTAATAAAATAATTAATTAATCAATAAAAATACAAATTTAGCAATAATCTTAATGAACCAAATTAATCAGTTTAATCAATTCATCAATTTGAATCATTGGTGAATGGAATTTTTTGTTTTTCTTGTGGAAAAGTCGAAAATTGAATGTAAAAAAAATTCGTTGCCATTAAACGCCGAACAATTGGACGCAGAAAATTTTTCGGGTCAAAATGACCCAGTGTGCACTCGAAGGGACAAAAAACTTCTCTTTCCATCATTTTTCGGCTTTTGTCGTTTCGGTACTCCAGCGAAATTTCATTTTTACGGTTTTATTTTTTTTTTTCTTCGATTCAGATCAATTTTCTGCATCCAAGCGGCATCGCCGAGCCCTTCAAAATTTTTGTGCTCCATCAAAACCGCGCTAGGCACACAGCCAATGGTTACATTCCCGAGAACAAGCTGCCGGCGTTCCTCGATTTGATATTCTGGGGCCACGAGCATCAGTGTCGCGTCATTCCCGAACAAATCGTCGATGCATCGGTCGATCCTCCAAGAAGCTATTACATCACGCAGCCAGGTGCGTAATGAAAACTTTTCGCATTAAAAAAATGAAACAAACACTAAAAACTACAAAATCCTTTGGAAGGAAAATATTTCTCGAAACGTGTGCGTCCGCGAAATTACATTTTCAAAAAAAGAAAAAAAAAACGCTTGGAAAATGTTTGACGAAATCGTTTTTTCGTTCTCATGAATTTTTCTGATTCGCTCAAAATGTTACGCTCTCCAGGAAGTCCTGTTGCGACTTCCCTCTGCGAAGGCGAAGCCACAGAAAAACACGTTGGCCTGTTGAAAGTCAACAAAACGAGATTCATCATGGAACCGATTAAACTGGAAACTGTGAGACCCTTCGTTTTCGATAGTATTCATCTCAAGGATGCCGACGTTCCTGCTGATTATACGAAACCTCTTGCCGATTTCGTTTGCGAATACATCGACGAATATATTCAGAACGTTCTCATTCCAAAGACTACGCTGCAATTGACAGGTTTGTTAATTACTCATAATTAATAATTAATTAATAAATAATAAATAAATAATAAATAAATAATAAATAAATAATAAATAAATAATAAATAAATAATAAATGATAAACAAATAATAAATAAATAATAAATAAATAAATAATTAATAAATAATTAATGAAGCCGCTACCGCGTCTCTTGATTCTGCGATTATTTATCGAATTCTTTGGTTTTTAATTCTCAAGGTCATCCTCAACAACCCACAGTGCCCTTGGTCCGACTGAGGATTTTTTATAACGAGGAAGCTCAACTGTTCGATCCCGTCAGGTAAATTTTTCTGCTTGCAATTTATACGTTCATCCAGAACCGCAATAAAAATGACGATTTTCGCACCATAAACGATTGAGAACACACTTGACAGCATCGAGAGTGAAAAATGAACTTGTTTGTTCGTCAGAATGAAATTTTTCGATAAATTCCCATTTTTTTTGTCTTTATCCTCCAGAAAAAAAAGGCATTTCGACTCCTACAGCGTCAACAACGTTCAATGCATGAAGCTGACGCTTGTTTACTAATTAACAAAAATTCAGAAATAACTCATTAACGAAAATTCAAAGTTTTTGTGGAAAATAATTTTATTTCTTGAATATCGAAAATATCGAGCTCGATCCGACACGCTAATCGATTCGTATCGCTTCTTAGAATCTCTCGGAAATATCACGATACGGTAGCGAACTCCCGTGACATGATAATCTTCCGGAAAGACAAAATTGGTGGTGGAAAAAAATCGATCTTTGAAGACGACGAAGAGAACGAAGACGACGCGGATATCGACGAATGTTTCCGCCATGAAGTGAGTGAAATTCATCAGAAAATTTGTTTTTCTCAATGCAATCCCATTTTTTTTTATCATCGTGTGATTTATTGATTTTTATTCAACAGGAAGATATCGATTGGAACGTTACGGTCCAAGGATCTATTAAAAAGTATTTTTCTCGCGAGGACAAAAAGAATCAACTATCTGTCTTGTCCGTTGATGGCTTGAACGAGGCTCTCAACAGATATGTACAGGCAACTGACGACGATGCCTTCCAAGACGTTATTAAGTATGTGTATCACATTTTTCCCACTCGAATTCCGTAGTAGTCATTCGGGCTTACAGAAGAAATTGATTAGAAATTTGGTGCAGTAGATTTTTCAATATTTTAGTTTCTCAACGTTCAGTATTTTCCGTATTTATTCAATATTTTCAATATTTATTTAATATTTTCTGTGTCTATTGGATATTTTTCATTTTTATTCAATATTTTCTGTGTCGATTCGATATTTTTCATATTTATTCAATATTTTCCATATCTATTCATTATTTTCCATATTTATTCAATATTTTCAATGCTTATTCAACATTTTCTGTATCTATTCGATATTTTTCATATTTATTCAATATTTTCCATATCTATTCAATATTTTCCATATTTATTCAATACTTTCAATACTTATTCAACATTTTCTGTATCTATTCGATATTTTTCATATTTATTCAATATTTTCTATATTTATTTATTATTTTCAGCATTTTCCATATTTAATCAATATTTTCCATATTTATTCAATATTTTCAATATTTATTCGATATTTTTCATATTTATTCAATATTTTCTGTGTCGATTCGATATTTTCCATATTTATTCAATATTTTCCATATCTATTCAATATTTTCCATATTTATTCAATATTTTCTATATTTATTTAATATTTTCAGTATTTTCCATATTTATTTAATATTTTCAATATTTATTCGATATTTTTCATATTTATTCAATATTTTCCATATCTATTCAATATTTTCAATACTTTTTCAATATTTTCTGTATCTATTTAATATTTTCCATATTTAATCAATATTTTCCATATTTATTAAATATTTTCCATATTTATTCAATATTTTCTGTATCTATTCGATATTTTTCATATTTAATCAATATTTTCCATATCTATTCGATATTTTTCATGTTTATTCGATATTTTGAATGTTTATTGAATATTTTCTATATTTATTAAATATTTTCCATATTTTTTCAATATTTTCTGTATCTATTCGATATTTTTCATATTTAATCAATATTTTCCATATCTATTCGATATTTTTCATGTTTATTCGATATTTTGAATGTTTATTCAATATTTTCTATATTTATTCAACATTTTCAACATTTATTTCAGTCACCAATTGAAGAAGAATCTGAAATACATGGAAAAATACGATATGGACGAGGAGGCGGAAATAATATATCAGCTGAAAGAATACAGAAACGAGAGACTCGCGAGTGAGAAACCCGGAGACGAAAGGCGTGATGTGAGCATAAAATTTATCAACTTATTCCTATTTCCAAAGCTGGAAAAAAAAACGATTTTTTCTAAGATGCGATGACGAACGACAACTCCGAAGTATTTTTTGTACAACCACCAAGTCACCTCTTCGAGAAATTTCAATTGACATCGATTACTTCTTGTTTATAAAGATTCATGATAATCCTGACGATCGATAATTCGATTTTTGATGATTCCGGAATTTTTCCAAACTTTCCCACCGAATTTTCTCGCCACTGAGAATTTTTTCTATTTTCCAACTTGACATTTCGATTCAACAGAAAAAATCGATGAATTTTCGTTGCTTCCTCGTCATTTTTTCATTCCCTCGCTTTCAGGTCCAAAGTCTTTTGAACGATGAGGCGCGACGAGCTCGAGAAAGAGCGAATCCACCGGGAGAAAGAATTGCTCGGCCAAGAATCGCCGGGGCCGATGAGCCGGATCCTTCGAACGAGGAGGAAGGTCCGGAGGAGCAGGACGCCCCGGCACCCGGTCGAGGACGAGGTGCTCGGGGCAGAGGAAGAGCAGCAACGAGGGCAAGAGGAAGTTTTTTCACTCGTGGCCGAGGAAAAGCAGCTCTTGACGTTTCTGCCAAAAAAACCAGTTTCTTTAAGGTTCGTGAAAAAAACGAATAATTTCAATTTCCCTCCCGTCAGTTCGGCAACAGCCTCGGCATTTTTTTCCGCAATTTTTCAGAAGCCTGACTCCGGCAACGGGGAAACTACATTCTTATCCGATCAGTCTTGCGGAATCGCTGCCAGGAGAGCAAGAAACATACGACCTCCGAACTCGGATTCCGAATGAAATCGACGAGGAGGCCGAAAAGTATTCCAATGAAAACGAGACGAGGCCGAAAAGTATTCCAATGGTAATTAGAGACTGAGCCAAATATATTTTTCACAGAGAAACAATAAAGTCCGTTATATTTTCGGAAACATTGAAATTTCTTGCACAATTTTTAAATTTTAAAAACGAAAAATATTTTCACGCGATAAAAATGTGAAAATTCCAAAGATTTCACATTTTTTTAGAATTTTCGTTCAATCTCCAAGTCTCGGAATTCTGATCGAGAAACATTTTACAGAAAATTGTGTGAATTTTTAACGAAGCAATTTTTAAGGTTCACGAGTCTCCAGTTTTTTTTTTTTTGATTCTCGAAAGTTTTTATTGTCATTATAACTACGTGACAGTAACGCGACACGCCGGGCATTGAAACGTCATGGAAAGATCCACAGGGAAATGTTGTCAAATTGCAAAAACAGGAAAAAAAAAAAATTTTATCGTGTGATTTGTCGTTCGGGTGTAATTTCGTATTTGCCAGAGTCGATGGGGAGCAGGTCTGCGAATATATTTCCCTATCGTTCGTCCATCAGTGCACTGACGTCTATTTGGCTCCTGTCGTCAGATTTCGAGTACGTGGCCCTCCGATTTTCGTCATTCAGCAATTTCCGCAGCTCCGACTGCAGCAACGAAAAGGGGGTTAGAAAAATATTGAAAAAAACATGCAGATTGTTGTCGGAATGATTTTTCTTTTTGTGGATTTCATTTCGCGCTCAAATTGGAGGGAGAACGAATTATTTTTGCCTGGAAATACACACTGGGTCTGTGAGACCCGTCGTACTTAATTTTCACAAATTCTAAGGAATAGAAACGATCGAGTGGGATTGGCGACTCGAAATAGCTCGAAATCATTGTTACCATGAATATGTCGTAAGCAGAGACGAGGGGTTGGGTGTTGAACTTGCGATTCACACGATCGTCGTAGGAAGCTCGTTTTCCTGGTCCCCATCCTTTCGAAAACGTCACCTGTAACGCAATCAGGAATTTAGTGTCATTTTCTTTATTTTTCGATGAAGAAAAATTAATTCGAACGTCGATCTTCGCGAAAATGGAAAATTTTTCAAGAATACCGAACGCTCCGAAAGTTTTTTCGAACGTATTGGTCGTTCAAGGCGATCTATCGGTTGCGCGAGTACGAGAAACCAA
Source organism: Hyposoter didymator (assembly GCA_037952995.1). Taxonomy (NCBI): domain Eukaryota; kingdom Metazoa; phylum Arthropoda; class Insecta; order Hymenoptera; family Ichneumonidae; genus Hyposoter; species Hyposoter didymator. The sequence goes on along the minus strand of JBAJMU010000012.1, from coordinate 4,626,951 downwards.
ATGCACGTTTTTCTCGGACATCGCAAAGATTTAGAAGAAAATAATAATCCCGCGCTTTCCTTCACGAAAAAGAGAACGACGTGGATGATTTTTCTTTGATCGTGGAAAGTCTGTGCGAATGAAACGAAAATGAGAGAAAATTTGTCGTACCTGAGAATATCCACTGCCGATGAGATATACAAGGACTGCGAGAATCGCAAGAGTGTAAACTGTTTGCCGCTGCATTTTTAACGTCGTCGTCGAATTTCAATTTTTTTTCGAATTATTTCAATTTTGACGAATTTTTAGAGTTTGAAATTCTGGCAAATAGACTGCGAGCTCGAAGACTGTGCGTGTCGAACGTTCAATGAGATTCTGACGTTTCCACAACTCGTAACACAGCTTTATATACCCTTTTTGCTAACCCCCATGCATCACAATCTCAATGGAGAAAATTCGCCTTATTCATGCACTCGCCCCAACCCCTGAACCAATGTTTCACTTGCAAATATGCTCCAAGATAAACCTGACGTAGAGCACATATCAAACCATTGAAATCCAGTCCATTCAAAAGAAATCTGACCTTGTTAACTTCCCACAACGAAGAATGCCAGTTTCCATCTCCTTCGAACCAATTTTTACATTTCTATACAGCAGCCAACGCAGCTCTTCGCTTTTTGATCGAAAAATACGAAACACATAAAAAAAACTGTGCTCGTAAGATTACTTATTGACTGCAAGTTGTTATGTGCTTCGGAAACCTCGAAAGCTATCGAATCCGTCTGTGCTATTTGGCCACAAATTCAGAAATTTAGAAAATCTCGTGTGGACTGTATTTTTCCATCAAAAAATCTTGATCGTTCGTTCTCTTCCAGTCAGTGCTTGGCCAGCGTTTTGCAATTATACGTAAACAATCGAAATGTTTAAATTTCATGAGAATTTCGGTTTCCAGCAGTTTGCATATTGCAGTTCGATGTTTGAACGTAAATTGGGAGATTTTTCATTCAAGGATGTGCTGCATTCCTTCGCCTCTTACAAACCACTCGCTCGTTTTTCATTACCAGTTTCCAATAATCGCTCGAAGCTCCGTGATCCATTGAAAGTCGATATTGTGCATTCGCCCTCGTGCAATAACCGAAAAGACAGAAAATCATATACAAACAGAAACGACCACGAGTCGGAGAGTTTACTTTTTAAAATGTGAACGGTCGGGGGCTAATTGTTAGAAAACTTCGTTTGATTTTTCTCTGCAGCTGAAAATTTACTGGAAAAACGTTGAAATTGAAAAAAAAAACTTTAATAGTGATTTGCCAAGAAATCACGTGCCTAGTCGTGCAAATAAAATAATTAATTATTTAAAAATTGAAAATAATGACGAAAATAATTCTCGGGGAATAGCAACTCCTTTGATCCCATCCACACGCATTTCCTTTCGCGCTGAACCGAGTGAAACGTTGAAATTTGCATTTCTAACCGAAAATCTATCTCCCCTGGCAAATCCCAATATTTGCCTCCGCCGGAGGTTGTTCTTTGCACTTGCTCGTAGAAAGTTCCCTTTGCCAGCGTGATTCGGTATCTCCTTGAATTTTCCTCCTCCAATCAATTATTTGTCTTCCAAAATCAAAAAACTAATTTTTCGGTAAAAAAAAAATCATGCGAACGGAACGTGATACTAAAAATGTCTCGAGCTTCGAGATCGAGTGTAAAAATGAAAATTTCTCGAACTCTTAGAATCCTTTGACCCTCGGTAGACACACATGGGTCTGGAATGCCCATTTAACGAATTTGCGTGAATTTCTCGTTTTTCGTATCGATAAAAATGATAAAAACGAATTTTTATCCATCGACCAGTGCAGGCTCTCTTTCTATAGATCAAAAACAACTTTCCTGAATTTTTTCCGATTTTTTAAACGAGTCCAAGGACAGTAAAAAAAATGTAAGACGCCCCAGACCCATGTGTGTCTACGGAGGGTTAAAGTTTGTTTTCCTGTCTCGAGAAGACGAACCCCTCGTTGTCCCCTTCGAAGTGATAGTCACAGGACTCGATGGTCCAGCGAAAATAATCACTAAAATGAGGGAAATCGTTTGGAGAAGGTTTGCAGAAAAAAATGCACAGTTTTTGTTCATAGTTTATTTATTTCCTACGAAATCGACGACGATTTCCATTTGCTCGCTATTAAAACTTGATCACATTTTCAACATCATGGGTGCGCATTTAATTAGAATAACAATTAGGCGTCTCGAAGTATTAAAAACACGATATCGAACCTCTGAATTTATTTCTTTTTTCGATCTTCAAAAAGTTGGAAACGATCGATAGATTTTCGGAAAAGTGAAAAAAAAATTCAATTTTTTCTATTCACCTCGGCGACCATTTTTGCTAAACGGTTACTCCGATTTCTCCGAGTATTTCTGACAACTTTTCCAAGTGCTTTGCTATCGATGTGTACTGCTGCTGACTTCGCGCGATCAATTGGAACGCGTTCATGTATTCGAGCTCCGAAAACTGCGCCCCGTTCTCCAGCACGTTGTTCAGAATCCCCTCCGGAGTTTCGTAAAAAAGCTCGAAATATTGACGAGCGTAGTCGAGCGAGAGCTCACGAGCCATCGTTATGTTCGTCAATGTTTGTTGCAAAGTAAACACGTTTCTACACATCCTCTGAATTCCACTTTCGTCTATTTTCCCAATGTACTGCGCCGACGTTATCAGAATCTTTGCGATTAGGTGACCCAGACCTTCGAAAATGTACTGCGCAAAATTTTCAACATAATCATTAGGACAAAATACTAATTTTTGCAAATTTTAATCTTTACGTATAGAAATCCTTGCACGACGTTCGCAAGGAAGATTTTCAATATTTTCTCAACGTGGAATTGCCAAAAAATCGACGGGAAATCATTGGGACAAAATAAAAATTACAAAATTATCGCGTCAATCATTTTTTTTTCGAAATTTTAATCTTTACGGATGAAAATAATTGCACGACGTTCGCAAAGAAGATTTTCAATATTTTCTCAAGCCGGAATTGCCAAAAAATCGACGGGAAATCATTGGGAAAAAATAAAAATTACAAAATTATCGCGTCAAACATTATTTTTTGCAAATTTTAATCTTTACGAATAGAAATCCTTGCACGACGTTCGTAAAGAAGATTTTCAATATTTTCTCAACGTGAAATTGCCAAAAAATCGACGGGAAATCATTGGGACAAAATAAAAATTACAAAATTATCGCGTCAAACATTATTTTTTGGAAATTTTAATCTTTACGGATAGAAATTATTGCACGACGTTCGTAAAGAAGATTTTCAATATTTTCTCGAGGCGGAATTGCCAAAAAATCGACGGGAAATCATTGGGACAGAATAAAAATTACAAAATTATCGCGTCAAACATTATTTTTTGGAAATTTTAATCTTTACGCATAAAAATCCTCGCACGACATTCGCAAAGAAGATTTTCAATATTTTCTCGAGGCAGAATTAAGAATTTATATTTTTTCTACCAAAATTTGTAGCTCCAAATCGAATACCTTCGTTTTCTTCGGATGCAAAGTAGACTGCAAGGCTTCGTCAATATTCTGTAGAACTCGACTGAGTTCCTCGACTCTAGGATCAGCTTCTTGAGGGTCTTTGACTCCACCGCACAAATGACTGTACTCTCCCTTTGGCAGTAGATAATGGAAGCATTGGACTCGAACCTAAACCATAAAAAAAGGATTCGTGACCTCTGGAAACTTTTCCCAACCGTCCTGCATCGCTCATCCTCAATATCACGAAAAAACTCAAGAAAATATGAAATTCAAGGATCGCGATAGAAAATTTAGCATACGTCCTTTAGAAATCTCGTAGAAATTTGTAAATTACCTCGAGATGCAAAACGAGGATGCAAGTGTCAGCAAGATCTTCGAACTCGTCAGCGACTTGTTGGAGCGATTCAATGAGCGAGCCTGGCATAGGAGGCAAAAGGGTTTGTCCATCGAGGTCGCTTTTCGCTTGATGGAGTTCGGCGATCAAATTTCTGGTGGAAAGAGCGAACCACTCCATGCTTTCTTGCAGCAAAGCCAAGCTTTTCAACTGTACAACGTCCGAGAGAATTTCGTGAGAATTGATTCCACCCTCGCCCAGATTGCTGGCGAGAATTTCGGCTTCCCGAAGATTCCGCTGACGAATTTCTTCGGGACTTTCCTCGTCTTGAGTCTCTTGACGTCGCAGTTGCCATCGCGTCTGTTTCCCTGGCTTTTTGTAAGTCTCGCTCTTCAGATTGTCCCAATTTGGAAGCGATCTGACCAAACGCGACAAAAAATTCGACCCATTTTTATTTTCCCATTCCCCAGCAAGTTACACGTTCGAAAAATCAATCGAGAGTGTCTACGTACTTGATGAATCTACTGATATCGTCGTCTTTGAGCCACGCAGCTGAACATATTCGCTTGTCTTCGCTGTCTGGCTGTATGATACCCCGATATGCAGCGTTACACGTTTCTCGATAATTGTGCAGAACGTTCAACGCGAGTGTACAAAAATGTTCGCCCTGCAGTGGCAAAGCGATTATCAAAGATCTCAACTCTGCGACACATTGCTCGACTTTGACGGTGCTCTGTGGAACGTCGATTTATACATTTTCTATGCATTCCCATTGAATGTGAGAAAAATAAACTTTTAGGAAAGAAATCGTGCTAAATAAATTGGAAAAATCATTCGAAATTAAAAAAAAAGAAAATTCAAAGAAAAAAACGAATTTTCCAACTCTTTTGCCATTTGGATCGGAATTTCTGCTGCAAGTTCGTTGGCAATTTTTGAAAATAATTGAAAAGGCTTCGAAATTCTTTCGACTGCAAGATTTTCAAGGCAAAATTTTGAAAAATATTTAAAAATTCGATGGAATAGAAATTTTTGAATTTTTTGTAAAGAAACTTTGTTTTTTATTTTTATTTTTATTTTTACCTGCAACAGAGGCCTCGTCAAACCAAGATCCTTCATCACTTCGGGCGGCGTTATGGCTCGCCAGGCCTCCGAACCTTTCGTCGCTGTGTCAATCGTTGTGGCAACCATCACGTGATGTTTCCCCAAAAACATTTCTTTCACGTAATCAGCAATGAAACTGTTCAGAGTGCAAGGAGCTCTGAAAGCAAAATTCCATTCCCATAATAATGTCAAAGAAGAAAGTGAAAAAATGAAGAATTTGAAAAAGAAATTCCAAAAGATCGAAAAAAAAATCTTTCCTCTAAATTGCGAGGAAAAAACGTCAGTCGAGAAAAATCTTACCCTGGTTTGCAGTCGAGAGCTCGTTCGATTTCTTCGATAAACTGCATCATGGGTCGGAATATAAAAGTAATATTCTTCGGGTCAGGTTCGCAAACGAGTTTCTTGTCCCCAACGGTTTGTCCATTTTCCTGGACAAATCAGCAAAAAAAAAACAAAAAAACAAAAAAAAATAAATAAAAGTCAAAATTTTGACAAATCGAACAAAATATTTGCAACTCGCTCAAGATCGTGCTCGATTAATGAGAATTCTAAAACCTTCATCATGCATATTTGCGATCCCACAAAAAAAAATGCAATATTTTTCATTTCGCTATTTTTATTTTTTTATTTTTTTTTTTAAATCATGAGTTTCTACGAGAGAAAAAAAATGGTAATTTACCACCAAACTGAAATTACTGTATCGATGTTCTTTGAGGTAACTATTCAGAGCTTTGGGATGTGAGGAAGAGTCGAACTTGAAGAGCCGACCAGTTTTTTGTCTCTGTGGTTTCCTTCGTGCGAAATATGTGTTGATATCGCTGGTAGGCTCGTTGAGAGCGGTTGTCGAGTGAAACGGTCCATCGACCATGTTTTGTATATCCAAATATTCCGTCAGCAATAATTGCAGCTGCAACGAAATTAATCCTTCACACATTTTTCCTCGCTACTTTTTGCATTTATCAAAATTTCAATCAAAAACAATAAAATTAAATCAAAAAAACCCAAAAAAAAATAATAAAAAAGATAAAAATGAAATAAAATTACACGAAAAAAAAAAAATTGCTTAAAATGAAAAAAAACGAAATAAAATGATAAAAATTTGAAAAATTCAAAAATAAACAATAAAAAAATGAAAAAAATGATTCGATTTTCAAAAATTGTAAAAAAAATGGAAAATCTCGATAAAACGATTAATAAGTGAATAAGAAAAAAGATTTTAAACTGTTTCGAAATCGGGAAATGTGTCGCTGGCCGTGAATAATTTAAAATTCGACAAACCTCGGAAATTTGCACGAAAATGGAATAAATTTTGGAAAAATGAATTACCAATGGAAATGAGAATTGATGATTGGTTGGGTGGCCTGAGAAAAAATACTCACAACAGCCTGAATCCTGCTCCATACGTCGGGCATTTCGTAGAGACGAACTTGTAAATTATACTTTTGAATAACGTGGGAAAAGCTGCGCAAAGCCATGGAATGAGCTGCTGCAACTAATCGCATCTGATCGAACACAGTGTTGAGCAATTCCAACAACAAGATTTGACCTTCGGTTGGATTGTTTGCTCCGCTGACGGAAATCTCCAGGTTTTGCGAGTGTTTACTCGTCGTCGGTTGCTTGTTGTGGTTTCTTTTTATCTGATCCGACGTCCGAGCGATTATGTTCAACAGTTCGGTTTGCATCTGAACTTTTATTGCCTGAAGCAAAAAAAATGGCAAAAATTTGTATTTTTTCGATGAAATCGTCGACGATTCAAAATTTTTATGCCAAAAAATGAAATTTCGTTGAATCTGCAAATAAATCGCGTCGATTTTCTTTTTGACTCGTTATTTTCGAAACAATGATCAACGACGAAGCCAAAAAGAAAATTAAGACGTTAAATTTGCTGAGAATCTCTGGAGCAACAAAATGAACGATCGTGCATAAAAATTGCTCGAAAATTACGAGACGATCGTTTAGGAATGTCGATGGAAACGTGAAATCGTGAACATTCACATTTTTCCAGCACAAATTAATAGTTTTTTAATAATTTTCTTCAGCACGCTCGACAAACGTTTCATAATTAGCCTCGAGGGATCGCAACGTACCTCCACAGCTTCAGGTATTTTGTTGAGCAAAGCAAGGCACTCAATGATTATAGCGATGAAGTGTTCCGAATTTTCTTCAGGGTTCAACGAGTTTTCGTCCTCGACGATATTGCTCAAATCTTCCAAATTGACGTTCGTATTTCCTCTGATAAAAAACGCTTTCGTTAATTCCTAATTTTCGATCAATTCGTTCTCGCCAAAAATTATTTTTTAGCTTTTTAATTAAATTTCATTCAATTATTCAATTTGTTTATTATTTAATAATTAATTTAAACAATAATAATTAATAATTTATTGTATTTATTGATTTATAATAATTATTATTTATTTATAATTATTTATATAATTATTTAATTAAATAATTAATTTAATTAATTAAAAATAATGAAAAAAATTGAAATTTAATAAATTATTTTAATGGAACGTTTTTGGAATAAACTTGAATGTTTTTTTAGCAAGTTGGTAAATTTTCAATCAAATCGTTCTCGCTAAAAATTATTTTTTAGCTTTTTAATTAAATTTTATTCAATTATTCAATTTATTTATTATTTAATAATTAATTTAAACAATAATAATTAATAATTTATTGTAATTATTGATTTATAATAATTATAATAATTATTATTTATTTATAATTATTTTTACAATTATTTAATTAAATAATTAAATTAATTAATTTAAAAAAATGAAATTTAATAAATTATTTGAATGGAACGCTTTTGGAATAAAGTTGAAGGTTTTAGCAAGTTGGTGAATTACCTTGGTGTTTGCGTTCCCGTATAAGGAGGCATTACATCGAGAAGAGCACGTTTAACTTTATTGCCTCTTGAGCTGCGAGATTCATTGCCTCGTTGAAAATCTCGACCAGATCCTTGCCTCTTGAGAAATACTTCTCTCATATTTTCGTGGTACAAATGCCTGCTCAGCTCCTCCAGCAGTTTCATTTGTAACTGTTGCTTCTTCGCTTCCAGTTCCATTCGAACTTCTCTCAGTGCTTCCACACCCTCCAGGCTACCGTCTCCCATCGACAGAGACGAAACCAGCAATTGCGTCGCGTGCAAATACAATTTCTTGTTGAAATAATGACTCAGACGCGACGGCACGTCCCGGAGCTGATCTCTGTCAAAATGTCGCATGGTTTTCATCGCTTTTTTAAGGTGCTCGGAAAATATCGAATTTTTGACAATTCTGCTCGATCTTTTTCAAAAATCCAGAATAATTTGGTCAGATTTGCATTACGAATTAGGGAATTTTATTATTCTTACAAAATTAATCGATTATTTTATTCGATCGCTAAATTAATTATTTACTTCGTAATTATAAATTCCAAGGGAATGAAATTTTGTTTAAAACAAAAAGAAAAGCATGGAATTCTCAATTTTTGCCATTGGAGATACAAAAAGTGAAGTTTATGGGAATGTTTCAGTTTCCAATCGACGAATTTCGTCCTGCAAATCATTTGAAAACTACTGCAGTCTGAATATTTTTCCAAACACGAAAAAACCATTAAAAATCAATATTTCGTCGATATGTTGCCGAGAAAAGTCGCCAACGGCCTCGAACTTGTCGAAACTCCAAAAATATCACAGAACCAACGACGTCCGACTTACATGTCGTTCAAAAGTTGCAAAACGTGTTTGTGCTCGATTCCTTCGAGCCACAGCTTCATGAGCTCGTCCCGCCTGCAGCGCAGGAGCTGTTTGCACGCGTTTAAATTCTCTTTTACCGCGTGGATTTTTTCTCTCGACGCCGTTACACGCTCGGACAACGTACTGAAAATCTAGAGAAACAAAATTCATGAATTCCCTGCGTGATGCGGGAAATCTTGACGGAGCTATTTGCGGTACAAACTTTCATGACTTCGGTGAGATCTTGCTCGTGCAGCGACACCAACTCGTCCAGACGCTGGTCGCTCCTTTTGTATTCTTTTTCTAGCTTTGCTTTTTCAACTTCTCGTTGTTCGTTGGTTTCGCTCGCGGACAAGGCTCTTATGACGGAGATCAACAAACCGCTCTGCGCGGAGTAGGAAAAAAAATCGTACAGACGAAATGGGAGAGTGAAAAAAATTCGCGAAAGTCGCGAGATTGAAATGCAACGAAAAATGTTTATTTTTCTTTGGAATTTGTTTAATTTTCAAAATCGTAGTTTTTTTTCGAGGCGATGAATTTTTTTGGTGGCAGAAATCGATTTTTTTGGCGTTACGATTGAATCCTGAAAATTACGAGCTCTGGCAAAGGAAAAAACGAATTTCGTTGCATTGCAAACTTGGACGTCGTAAAATTCATAACCTCCGAGGAGTTATCAATTTTCGAAATAATTGGGAAACCATTGACCAGGGCATTTTTCGACTCGATAACAAAATTCACTCACGATCTCTTTCGTTGGCTTTATTCCTCGAGGAGGTTTGACAGGCGGTGCGGTTGACATTTCTCTTTTATTTTTCTTATCCCAAAAGTGTCAAAAATTTGAGGTTTGGGGGCGAGTGTGTGGAGAATACTTCGCGGTTCGCCGCTAGAGGCAGCAGCATCCACCGAATCTCGAGTCACGTGACTTTTTAAAAAAAATTCGTGATCTCGCTCTCGCGACCTTGCGATCTTACGAATTAGAAATGTTGCCGAATTATTAATCAAGTTCTCGCTGCGTAAAACGAGTCTCCAGAGTTTCTATTCAATCAAAAGATCGAGCGGCAAAAAAATATTTCAATTTTCTTTGAATTTCGTTCGAAACGAATATATCGATGTATCGATCATCGACTCTCGATACTCCGTGCACTCGTCACTTTGTTATTATTGATAGAAACTGTCAAAATATCAGACAGACACAGAATCCAAAAAGCTAACGCGATTTCCTCTAAAATCCTTACGACCGCGACGAACGACGAAACAAGCAACGCGTCGATTTTTAGCTGAACAAAATGTCGAGTATGACGATATCTGCAGTTCGTTCGCGAACAAGTATCCTCGACAAACCCTTGAGTAAAGGGAAAGGAGAGGTTAGCCTGAGTTGTTATGCACTTTTGTTCTCGGAGCTTGTCCAGTATTGTCAAAATCGTGTGTACACGGTGCCAGAACTGCAAAGCAAGTGAGTATCCAGCGATTGAAATCCCAGCAAGGAAAATAAACATTTTGGCCAATAATTCGATTAAAAAAAAAAGCGAAAAATTATATTTTTATAAACGATTTCTCTAATTTCCAAAATCATCCAAATTTTTCGAGCCGATGGATTTCCCTGGAGGCAAAAACCGATAATTCCATCATTTAATTTTTCAAAATCCATTTTCATTCGATATTTCGTAATTTTTTTTTCTTTTATCCGTTTTATTCGCCCAATTTTTATTCCGAGTGTAAAAAACGAGTTTTGGCCAAGAGGAAAACAATTTCCCAGCGCTCGGACGATGCGAACAGCGTCCTGTAATACGAGGAGAAAAAAACGAAGTTTAAACGGCGATTGCAATGGCACAGGTTGGCGGAAATGGGGGCAGAGGTCGGCCACAGAATAACGGACCTTTTGGTAGTGAGAGAAAAGAGTGGCAAGCGTGAGATAAAGTTATTGAACGCGTTGCTCTTTGTGAAGAGTACGCTCTGGAAATCGCTGTTTGGGCGTGAAGCCGACAAATTGGAACACGCCAACGACGACGAGCGGACGTATTACATAATCGAGAAAGAGTCTTTGGTGAATAAGTTTGTGTCGGTGCCAAAGGACAAGGGAAGTTTGAACTGCGCGTCGTTCGTCGCAGGGATCGTCGAGGCGGTGCTCTGCGACTCGGGATTCGTAAGTTTTTTCTCTGGGAAATTTGTAAATGAAAACTGGAGCGATTGGCGGATGACGAATTGTGTTTTTTCAGCCTGCCAAGGTGACCGCTCATTGGCACAAAGGCACAACGTATATGGTGAAGTTTGACGACGCAGTTGTCGCCCGTGACAAACAATTGGAAGATCGATAAAAAGAAATTATTCAAAATTGTAATTAATAAAGCAAATCTTACGCGAATGGTGATTCATTGAAATTGGAAACTTTGGAGCCTCTCTGCAAACTCGAAAATGACACATCGAGATGTCTAATTATACNTTTGAACTGCGCGTCGTTCGTCGCAGGGATCGTCGAGGCGGTGCTCTGCGACTCGGGATTCGTAAGTTTTTTCTCTGGGAAATTTGTAAATGAAATCTGGAGCGATTGGCGGATGACGAATTATGTTTTTTCAGCCTGCCAAGGTGACCGCTCATTGGCACAAAGGCACAACGTATATGGTGAAGTTTGACGACGCAGTTGTCGCCCGAGACAAACAATTGGAAGATCGATAAAAAGCGATTATTCAAAATTGTAATTAATAAAGCAAATCTTACGCGAATGATGATTCATTGAAATTGGAAACTTTGGAGCCTCTCTGCAAACTCGAAAATGACGCATCGAGATGTCTAATTATACAAATATGAGAAAATGACGACGATGGTTATTTTTTTTATTAGTCATTTGTTTAATTTTCAAAATCGTACGAATTTTTCGAGCCGATTCACTTTCCGGCTGGCGAAAATCGATCGTTTTGTCATTTGATTGAAAAAAACAAAAAAATTTATTATTTTATTATTTTTTAGACATTTTTATTTATTTTTTTATTCATTTTTGTGTTTATTTATTATTTATTTATCATTTATTTAAATAATAAGCTTTGCCGATGATAAAAATGAATTTTCGTGCATTCCAACGATGCAAACTTCAACGTCATGGGTATCACGAAGTTTCCAACATTTTCAAACCTCTTCAGCTCCGGAGTTCGAAATTTATGGATTTTGAAAATTAGATTATTAGGGAAATTCGAAAATTCGGAAATTTCGTAGATTACGAGCCCGAGGCCGAAATTGTGGGACCAGGGCCAGGAAAATAACGCAAAGAATTCGAAGGATCCTCAAAAACCATGAAACTACTCGAGAAAAAATTGTAAACTCCAAAAATACTGGATAATTCTCGAGTTTCCATGATTTTTCAGTCTCACAACGTTTTTGCTTTTTTCTAAAAGAAAACTACACGCAGAACTGCAGCCCTCGAAAAAAATAATTCGTCGGTTTCATGATTTCCAGTCGAGAATTCATTTTTATATTCTCTGCTTTATTTATTCGTATCGCTTTATTTCCAATTTACATTTTCAAGATGAATCAACATTTTCTACCACAATTTCCATTCAGTTTTGACCCTTTACGTGAATTTGAATCGTCTGTCTCGGTAGCTGACTTGCCCAGTGCGATAAGCCTTTTCTTGCGCGTCCTGAAAATACGTAAAATGGCAAGGATCATAAATCGATCGATCGATTCCTCAATTTTCTGTTAATTCAGTCCTCGATCGGAAAAACTTGTTTCAGTCGCGATAATTTCGTGACCAGGGATCTTGGAATTTTCGGGCCTGCGATTACGAATGAAAAAAATCGTAAAAAACAATTCACGAAGAATTTTCAGACGTATTTTTAAAGCGACGATAGAATTTTTTAGTTTTTTCTTATTTTTAGGCCTCAGTAGACACACATGGGTCTGGGGTACCCATTCAGCCAATTCCGTGAAAAAAAACAAATTTCCTGCATTTTTTTCGATTTTTTTAACGAGCCCAGTTACGGGAAACATACTGGTGGGCCCCCCAGACCCATGTGTGGCCAGGAAGGCGTACCATAAGGCCAGACAACAAAAATCTCATTCCAACGGTCGAGGACTGACCAAATTATTTTTTTTTCTTGCAGACAAACGATTATTTCATTTTTTGTTGTTGTTTTCTTTGCTTACTTTGGTACCGACGATGAATAAAGTGTATGCGACAATTGGTACAACGATAACCCCTAAGTAGTACAAGCCGGACTTCCAGTTGGGTCTGAAGAACTCGTACTGGGTAACGGTCATCGCGTGCAAACGTTGCACTCCGGCATCAAACTGTGTGCGGAAACGAATTAATAATAATAATTCCAAAATCCTTGTTATTTCGTTTATTCTGGTTGCAAGTTTAATTAACTCGCGAATTACGCGAAGTTGGTTGGAAAACGAACGAAAAGGAAGAAAAAAAATTGCATCAATTTGCTAATTAATGGACTCGTCGCAATTTTTCCAGAAAATTCATTTTTTCGGGATTAACTTTTTGTCGATGTGAAAATATTCGATGCTTTTGCAATTAATACGATTTCTTGACGATACTCGAGTTCGAATACAAAAAGTTTCGACGCCAATCTCCGAGAAAGTTCAATGGGCGAACGACAAAACAGAATCCAGTGAAAAATTGAGTAGAATTTCGGAAACTGCAAAACGACGAGGTAACGAAATGTTGAGTTTGAATTTTCTAACCTCCAAATTTAGTTTTTCATAAATTCCTAAAAAATCTGGGAATTTTGGGGAAAAAACGATTTAGTCGAATGAAAAATGGAGAAACATCACGAGTCAATCGGTTTTTAAGGTTCGGACAACGACCTTGAACCATTTTTGACAGTCGTATCTTTTGTTTACGTTCGATTAGCAATTTTTGTTCAATTTTCGTAACGAATCCAATGAATTCGTTAATTTCTGGAGTTTCAATGGTACACTGACATTTTTTCAAAGTCGATAACAAATCGGAAGGAATAAATATGAAAAATTACATAACACTAAAAGTTACTGCCTGAAATTCATCGAGAAATAATTGTTGATTGATTTTATTGAATTATTGGTGATCGTCGTCGTTTCCCGTTGTTGGGAATGACGCTTTGCACAGTTTTGATGAATGACCTTTGAGGGAGGGTCGATTTATCGAAACAGATGATAATCAGAGGTTAGTAAATGGATCGAGAGGAGAAAAAAACACTTGCCAATGAGCCGCCTTCGGAAGCGGGACGATAGGGATTGCCAATTTCTTCCAAATAAGTGCGACGAAGAGTTTCGCGTCTGGCTGCTCGGGCTAGCAAAATCTTTTTTTGAGTCGGTGAAACATCGTAAGTTTCTTGTGGTTTCGACATGTTTTTCCTCCGAAAGCTCCAAAAACTCAATTCGACACCGCCACAGTCTCACACACACACATCCGCAACAGCAGCCGAAAAAAACGTCCGAATGAAACTGCAGAGTATCGACGCGCGCGATTTCGAGAATTCTGCCACGTGAAGTTGTCGGTCAAAGAGCGAGACTCGCGGCCTGAAGTAAAAAATGGCGAGTGATTGAATTTCAAATATTTATTCGATCGAAATTGATCATTTTATTATCACGACAAATATTTTTGCGATTTTATTGTTTTTTTTCGATTTAGAGAATTTTTCTCAACCTTTCACGTTCCGTTTTGTCAACTTGATCAATTCTTTTTGTTTTCATAACCNTTTTTGTCGGTCAACGGCCAATCTTGGTATTTTTGCGTACAAGGACTGAGTAGTCTTGGTACATGGTATGTGACACTAAAAACTAGTATGCATACCAAGAAGTTGGTACGTCTAACATCCCTGGACACCGCCACAGTCTCACACACACACATTCGCAACAGCAGCCGAAAAAAACGTCCGAGTTTCATGAAACTGCAGAGTATCGACGCGCGCGATTATATTTCGAGAATTCTGCCACGTGAAGTTGTCAAGAGCACGACGCGCGCGGCCTGAAGTCTAAAATGGCGAGTGATTGAATTTCAAATATTTATTCGATCGAAATCGATCATTTTATTATCACGACAAATATTTTTCCGATTTTATTGTTTTTTTCTCGATTTAGAGAATTTTTCTCAACCTTTCACGTTCCGTTTTGTCAACTTGATCAATTCTTTTTGTTTTCATAACCTGCAAGGTCATTAAAATTGAAAAATCATTTAAAAATAACAATTCCGATCAAAAAATCTGGAAAATTTGAAAAAAAATCTACGAAAAAACGCCCCGGGCCAGATTGGAAAAAAGGCTGTTGGTAGTTTCTGAAAAGTTTGAATTTGACGTCAAGGGCATGATTTTGACACACGTAGTCGAGTGTGTACGCCGCGAGAACGATGACGAAACAGGTTAATGTGCGTAACAATTGTGTTGGCACACATAGAATGACACAAGCTCATCGGCATTTTTTATAATCCATCAATATTTTTTTGAACCAGTTTCGCCGAGAAAAAAAACAACTTTTTCGATAAGAAATTTGTTTTTATTTGGTTTCTTATCTCGGAAGCGCATGCCCGCGATAGCGGACGCAGTAGGCAACGAGTTTTGCAGGTGTTTGGTGTCATGGAGGCACGGAAACGATGCCAGTTGCTTATGTCGGGGTTTGTTTACTTTCGCAGTCATAATACATACGCAGAACGAGGGAGAGAGCGAGGGAAGGGGGGGGAGAGGACTGAGTGACAACAAACGCGCGATAGACTTTACAAGATTTATTTCGTAGAATATTAAATCGTGTAAGGATGACGTTGCGCAATCGTCGATCACGCGCAGTCTAATAATTTTCTAAGCGTCATGGC
The DNA here is from genome assembly GCA_037952995.1 of Hyposoter didymator. Taxonomy (NCBI): domain Eukaryota; kingdom Metazoa; phylum Arthropoda; class Insecta; order Hymenoptera; family Ichneumonidae; genus Hyposoter; species Hyposoter didymator. The sequence goes on along the minus strand of JBAJMU010000012.1, from coordinate 4,611,503 downwards.
CGCGCGCATAGAAAAAAAAAAACTTTCCAACAGAGAGCTCGATTCCGGCTCTGCGATGAAGCAGCTCGTTCGCGATCATGTTCGAACTTGCGTGAGCATGAAATTTCGACCACTGATTCAACGCTCGCGAGAGCTTGACACTTCTCTATCTATTTCTCGTCTATCGCGCGACGAAGTAAACAACAACTCGCGTCGTCCATGTTTTCCAGATGCATATATAGGGCCTTTCACGTAAAAAGGGCGCGAAAACGCGATACATCGAAACCTTAGGCTCAGATTTACACAAAAAACACTAGTTCCGTGTTTTTATCAACGAAAATCAACATTTCTCAAATTACTGCAAAGATATTGACCTTGGAACGGTAACCTGAGGTCAAACACGAGCTCAGGCGACTTGGAAATCCCTTTCTCCCTTCGTTCCCCCGTTTTTTATCGTTTTACCGCATTTTTCACTATTTTTTCGACTTCAAGCAAAACAGCCCTAGGCTCGCGTGATTCTGCATTAAAAAACGAAAAGAATGAGCCCAAGTAGAGCCCTTTTCGTTGAATTTTACCGGAGATATGAATTTTTCAATATTGCGCTCATTTATAACCTCGGATTTTATCGGAATCGGTGAAAAAAAAACGGGTCACCCTTCGAGGTCAACTAAACAACTCCAGAAATGAAAAAAAGTCGAAAAATTCTGATCGATCAAGTTTCAAAGTCCCGAAAAATGAAAGAATCGATATTTTTGCGTTTCTGGATTTTCGCACGTTCATCGCGCCGCACCATCTTCGTGATATCGCGTATCCATTGTTCTCGCCCGGAGTTTCGGACTCACAGATCGCAGATTCAGCTTCGAAACGCCCATACGTGTTGACATATATAGAAAAATGAGGAATCGGAGGACAATGAATCGTGTCTATACAATATTTTGAGATTTATCAGTCACATGAGCCAGCAGTCGCGCGCGAGTTTATGAAAAAACATGATGACTGCGTTTCCTGCTCGGGTTACCAGTTCAACGGGGGTGGAAAAATCTCACGTGACACGATAAAGCTTTGTATACATACGTTCATGGTTTTTTCGGATCGTGCATATACATTCAAGATTACAAGTAAATACGCGCGCGTACACAAAGTCGAAAAGTGCGATCGAAGTGTGAGCATGACTCACGTGGTGCGTCGTCGTCGCGTCTCGCTCGCGCTTCTCCGAAAAGCAGAGACTCGCGCAGCGAGAGAGAGAGAAAGCGAGCGCCGCAGGGAGGGGGGGAAGCTACAAACACAAAAGATGTCGAGATCACAGTTACGCGTTGTGCGATCCTTCGTTTCATTAGCTCTCGAGCGTTCCTCAGAGCCTGTTGTGCGTTGCGCTTTTCGAAGAGTTTCTACGTTTCGTTCCTTTGTCTGGTGAGTAAATTTATTTTTGACAGTGAATTAATAATTTCGAGCTCTCTCGTCGTCCCATACGAAAAGTCTACGAATTTTCTCGATTTCCAAAGTCAACAGATTCATAATAAATGTCCGCGGTGATGCGTCATTGAGTAATTAATTTCCGCACGCGAATTTTCCCATTTTTTATCGTTTCCTCGAATTTGCTGGAAAAATTAATAAATCCTGGGGAGAATTTTTTTTTTTCTGTTTCGTAATCGCGATCACGATTGTTCGTGACTCACTGCGCGCACCGACTGTCAAACAAAGGAATTGTGTACGTTCGTAAGCATCGTCGTGTCGTACGATTCAGTGTACGAAACGTCGAAACGTTTCGAACGAGAAAACTGTCAGTATTTCTGCAATTTCATTGCTGTCGCTGCTTTCGAAGCAGCAGCTCGATCGTAAGATTTCATCATCCAAATTTCTCTTACCTACGCGCTGTGTTTACTGTGGAGTTGTCATGTTTACTGTGGGCAACGACGTTACCTTGAATTTTCAAGCTGCAGCCATGGCTCGAGGAGCAATCGCGATATAGAATGTAATTCCCACGTTTGACCGTGAACGCTGGAACGAAACTTGCTTTCGAAATGAAATTGCGCACGTACGATTGTTGCTCGCGATGTTTTCTTTGTGTCATGCAGCGAATAGAGTGAAAAAAACGTTTCGAAAACGTCGAAACTTTCGATCTTTCGCGATGTTTTGTTCTCGCGAGACGAAAACTCGAACTCTGCATTCTTGACGCTGCGTCATTGAGAAATTCCGTTTCGAAAAATCGTTCGATCGTAACGATTCGAAAAAAAACGTTTTGCAACTATTTTTCATCATTTTCGCCGAAAAATATCGTCGAATTTATTGTTTCCGTTACGAATGCAATCGATTTTTCGATTTTAACGAACGTTTTTATTAAAAACTCGCTATTTCGTAATTAAATCGCTCGTTTCATCATTTTGTGGTGAATTAATGAAATTTTTTGTGCGTAAGTGGGAGACAAACACTGGGGTCAATAGTTCCTAGCGATTTATCTATTCTACGTCACGAATAAAGAGAAAATTCGTATTTTTATCGACAGACTAAAGATAAACAACGATGAAGGCCCTGCTTGTTGCATTTGTGGCTATTTTCGCCGTCGCCGGTGCCGTCACGCTCCTGGATCTTGTGGAAGCGGAATGGGGCGCGTTCAAGGTATTTCCTCGTTCACTTTCCTTAAAAAATCAATTTTTTCTTTTTTTTTTGTATTTTTTTTGGCTTTATTGAAAATTGGAATGAAAATTACGAATGGCAATCGTGGGGAAATGAAATTTTGAAGAATTTTCTCAAATTCCATGAGATTTTGGAATTTTTCATGGAAATTGGAGGCTCAGAATTACTGGCTCCAATTTTTGGCAGTTTTCAACACCGGAGCTTATCTCCTCGAGTGAAAAAAGTGGGCGTCGTGGCTATCGCTCTCTCACAATCATCGACGCGTACAATTTCCAATGGAATTTTTTTCGTGCTGGCAAAACAATTGCCCTCGAGTGAATCAGCTTAAAAATCGTCCGCGCTCTGTTCTTTTCCATCGATTTCACTCCAACAGACTCCGACGTGAGAAATTTGCAAACAAAAAAATTGCCAGAGTGCAGAAAACTGAATTTTTTCCATTTTAAGGCCATTGCTGTAACAACGGAACTCGCCCAACCGATTAATTTATTTTTCAACGCACTTTTGTCGACCGAATTACGAAAAAGTTCGAAAAAAAAGGTTTTCACGATTTTTCGTGGTCAAAATTTTACAAATGAGTCAAAGGATCCCGAAGAAATGATTTCTCTGCCTTTAAATTGTCTCATTTTTGTGTGTTTATCAATTCGATATCTGACTTCCTGAAAAGTGAGTCGAAATTATTCGTACGATAGAGATGAATTGTTTGTGTTTGAAAAATGATTCCTTTGGTTCTCTGTGCTGCTTATCGCGAGTCAGTCTGACGTGATGGACGATTCTCATTAATTAGTAACGCGATACCCCACACAGATAAGCTCGCTCGACCATTCGGTCATCCTAAACATTGCTCGCCTCATTTTTTTAATTTTTTTTATTTTTATTTATTTGGACAGCATCATTTTTTTTGTGGGAGGCCAGTATCTCCGATGAGGCACGGTTGATTATCTCGAGAGTAGAAAAGGAGCCAGCATCTCACTGTTTTTATAATTTCATTATTTTTATTATTTTTTATATTTCTTTGAATTTTTTTTGTTTGTTTTTTATTTTTTTTTTTAATTTCTCTATCGCTCCCGCAATTTTCGTCAATTAGAAACTCTTTACTCGCGCTTATCGTAGGAACGTGCTCAAACGAAATGAATCTTTGTAGATCGAACACAACAAAAAGTACGAGAGCGAAATCGAGGACAAATTCCGAATGAAAATTTTCATGGAAAATAAACACAAAATTGCTCAACACAATCGCAAATACGGAACTGGACAAGTTTCTTACAAACTCGGTATCAACAAGTACGCCGATCTAGTGAGTACATCGATTCCTTCGTTTCCAGAGACTTTGGTCGATCGTTCGTTTTCGTTGCAATTATTCAATGAATTTCGATCAACAGCTTCATCACGAATTCATCCGAACGCTCAACGGTTTCAAAAAACCTTCGGGCAAGAATCTCCAACTGGAGAACCGACCAGTCGGCGCTAAATTCATCGCGCCTGCGAATGTTCAACTTCCGGCCGAAGTCGACTGGAGAAAGGACGGCGCCGTTACCCCTGTCAAGGACCAGGGCCACTGCGGTTCTTGCTGGGCATTCTCTACCGTAAGTTTATCACAAAAAATAGAAAATCACAATTTCGTACCGATTTTTGTTTTTGGATTAAAAAAATAAATCGTTTTAACGTCCTGACCAAATATTTAATAAGAAAAATGAGAATTTCAAGAAAAAAAAACACAAAAACGTTGGGCTCCAACGAAAAATACGTTTTCTATCAATTATTTGTTCAATTTCAAAAACCATGACGATTTTCTTACCGTTTTTGTTTTTGGATTTAAAAAAAATCGTTTTAACGTCCTGACCAAATATTAAATAAGAAAAAAAGAGAATTTCAAGAAAAAAAAACACAAAAACGTTGGGGTCCAACGAAAAATACGTTTTCTATCAATTATTTGTTCAATTTCAAAAACCATGACGATTTTCGTATCGATTTTGTTTTTGAATTTAAAAAAAAATCGTTTTAACGTCCTGACCAAATATTAAATAAGAAAAAAGAGAATTTCAAGAAAAAAAAACACGAAAACGTTGGGGTCCAACGAAAAATACGTTTTCTATCAATTATTTGTTCAATTTCAAAAACCATGACGATTTTCTTAACGTTTTTGTTTTTGGATTTAAAAAAAATCGTTTTAACGTCCT
>JBAJMU010000012.1:4565788-4606127 GCA_037952995.1 Hyposoter didymator | reverse complement strand
AAAAAAAACGATTTAAAAAAACTGTGACACTTTTTCGTACCGATTTTGTTTTTGGATCCTTGAAAATAATCATTTTATCGTTCTGAACAAATATTTCAAGAGAATCTCGAGCTCTGCTCAAGAAAAAACGAGAATTTTGTGAAAAACGAGAAATTAGAATTTCAGGGACGAAAAAAAAACGATTTAAAAAAACTGTGACACTTTTTCGTACCGATTTTGTTTTTGGATCCTTGAAAATAATCATTTTATCGTCCTGAAGAAATATTTCAAGAGAATCTCGAGCTCTGCTCAAGAAAAAACGAGAATTTTGTGAAAAACGAGAAATTAGAATTTCAGGGACGAAAAAAAACGATTTAAAAAAACTGTGACACTTTTTCGTACCGTTTTTGTTTTTGGATCCTTGAAAATAATCATTTTATGGTCCTGAACAAATATTTCGAGAGAATCCGAGCTCTGCTCCAGAAAAAACAGAATTTCGTGAAATTCCCACGATGCAAACTTGAAGGTTGTAAAAATAGAGCCAGATCGATGTTCCCACAAAAGTTTCCTTCACTCAGTCTCTCCCTATCAATCCATAAAGAGAAAAGAGCGTTTGAGCAGCCGGGAAACGATTATTGTTGCCCGTAACGGACAAGGACGTTCCGTACACGGTTCCAAGACGAAAAAACGCGTTTAAGAAAATTCTAATGCAAAAAACGATCGTCCACGTGTTTCCATTGTTCTGGGCGACTCGAGGAAACGATTTTTAAGATCGAAACTTGCCAAACAAAGATCTTGAACGTTTCAAGAAATTTATCCCTTTTTTTCGTCCCGATTAATCGACAAACTGGCGGAAAATAATTTTCCCCTCGGTCTGCGTCAACGAAATGAATAATAAAAAGAGGTTTCCTCGCGGCGCAGATACAACGCCAAAAACAGCGGTGCCGAGGACGTTGGTTTCGTCGACATCCCGGAAGGTGACGAGGAGAAATTGAAAGCCGCAGTCGCGACTGTCGGTCCAATTTCCATAGCGATCGACGCCTCTCAACAAAGTTTCCAGTTTTATTCCGAAGGCGTTTACAACGAGACCGAGTGCTCGAGCACCGAGCTCGACCACGGCGTCCTCATCGTCGGTTACGGTACCGACGAGGACGGCACCGACTATTGGCTCGTGAAAAACAGCTGGGGCGACAGCTGGGGTCTCAAAGGATACATCAAAATGTCGAGGAACAAGGACAATCAATGCGGAATCGCAAGCTCCGCGAGTTACCCACTGGTCTAGAGTTTCCCGAGCCTGGCTCTGGCTCAGAGCAGCTCAACATTGCGTGAGCATGCCGCATGAGAGATTATCAAGTCCCTTCGACGTCTGTAAATACGAGAAAACAAAAAAAAATGATTTTCCTAAATTTCTAACACAAAATCGATTTTTTCATCGATTTTTTATTTTTAACTGTCAACAATTTTTATTTTTGTGCATGCGAACAAATTTGACAATATTTCGAGTTCGAAAATTTGTGGAAAATGAGAATTTCGACGATTCGGGCTTCGATTTGGTGAAAAAAATATTTTTCAAAAATTGATCCATCGACGAGCGAGTGGAAATTCTCTCTTTTCGCCTTTTCTCGGTATTAATCGTTTTTTTTTTTACTCAATCGTCACGGATGATTTACTTGGAAATATATAAACGTTTGAATTCAGTTTCTTTTATTATTTGCTCGAGGGACCCTCGTTGAGCGATTCATCGTCACGTACATTTTGATCAAATTATTATGACATTAATTTCTACGACGCCCGATATGTACGATGACGATTCGTCTATTTTATCAATAAATCCTTCTATTTTTTATGCACGTTGTACTTCATTGACCCACTCGTAAAGAGACATGAGTCTCTGGAGAGTCCTAATGTTTTTTATAATGCACTTGGACTCGTTAGGACGCTGCATACTCAATTTTTAGACACAGAACTTCTTGAAATTTGAGCTACACTAAGAAAATAGTCGTTTCTAATAGCTCGTGGTATTTTAAGAGGTTTCACAAGGAAAACGTCAAGATATTTATTTACAAATGTTTAATAACGAACATTAAGTTTTAAAAATTGAATAAAATTGCAAAAATTCAAATAATACGGAATAAAAAATTAATAAATCAAATAAAATGGAATAGGAATTGAAAAATTCGATAATATAGAATAAAAATTGAGAAAATTGATGATTCATTCATAAAAATCACATTTTTAAAAGGTTTCACGAGGGAAAAGTCAAAATTTTGATTTACAAATGTTTAATAACGAACGTTAACTTTAAAAAATTGAATAAAATTGCAAAAACTCAAATAATACGGAAAAAAAATTAATAAATCAAATAAAATGGAATAGGGAGAGGCAGTGGCTCAGTGGTAACGAGCCCGGCTCCCACACAGCGGGCCCCGGGTTCGATTCCCGCCGCCGACACCAATGGATTTTTCTAAGTGTCCCAAGCTGTACTCTCTGTGGTTCGGAACCCACGTAAAATAGTAGGTCCATCGAGTTAAGTAGTGTGGAATAAAAAGAAAAATTGGGAGATAATAACAAAAATTGTGAGATAACGAGAACTGTGGAAAAAACTCGAACATGTAAAAACCCGAGAAGGGTATGCATGGGAAAAACTCCATTACTACTACTACTAAAATGGAATAGGAATTGAAAAATTCAAATAATAGAGAATAAAAATTCCGAAAATTGAAGATTTATTTATAAAAATCGCAATTTCGATATTTATAAATGGTAAAGCCTCTTAAAACTTTGCACACACTTTTATACGCTCGAATCTAAAGAGGCTTTACGAGCTCTACGCTAAAAAGACAATCTCATGTTTTTTATTGGAAAGTTGTCATTCAAACTTCGTGGAAACGCAAAGAAATCCAAAAACTCGAATAGGTAACAATAAAAAATGAAAATTCTTCCATTTCCGTACCGCGAAATCGTTCGATCTCGAGAATTCCCTAATATTTCGTAACTTCGAGTTACTAAATCGATGAAGAAAACCGTACAAAGTTTTATCAGCTCGTCCACTTTGAATTCGTGGAAAAACGTTGATCCAAATTGAGAAACAAAACTTTGCCCATTTACCTTCATTTCTTATCTTCGTACCATCGATTTTCATATCTCGTCTGATCGATGAAAATATTCGGAAGCACGACTGATGCGAGGAAAACTTTGGCACGGGTCTATCTGACCCAAAACGTTTTTCTAGTCGTTCTATTCCAGTCAATATTCATTTTTTTCCTTTTTTTTCTGTAAAGACGTTTTTCGACGAAAAATTAAATGCCAATCGTTGCAAAAATCTAAAAAAATCATTTTTTTTTCGATTAACTGGCGAATTTCCACAGGCGGACAAAAATGCCAGGAAATAAGGCACGCAGCCTTTTTGAATTTCAACGATGTATTCCCAGGATATCGATAACGCGCTATCAGCGTTTTGACCAAGAAATCGCGACCACGAGGAAAAGTTGGATCGACTTATCCAGCTCGAATCGGCGCGACTCTGGATATTGAGCAATCCTTGAGCAAATACTCCGTATCGTCTTCGATGATGATACTAATTATCGTTGCTCGATCAGTCTTTATTATTGTCTAAAATTAGTCGACCCACAATCTTCCCAACGCTTTCGAAAAATTAGGCAAACAAATTTACAAACATTTGGTTAGATGCAATGAATTATTGCGGTGATTGATTCTTTGGACATGGAAAAATCCGAATCGGAAGCGAAGCATTCGACGTGCAAGGAAAAATGATTTTTAGGTCCTTCCAAAGTTGGCGCTGCTTTTTTTTTATGGAAAGTAACAAAAATTTTCGGGGCTTCGGGGATTTCGGAATTTTGGAGACTGTATCGGACGAGATTCGAAAAAAGCTTCCTGGGCGACGGATTCCCGGTTTTAGGAAATGGACCAACAGAATTTTATGATAAAAGTTATTGGCGTCGATTCTGACGCGCAGTTTTTTTTCATCGATCGATTCGGAAGCATTTTTTTCTGCTCTGCATAGAATTTTTTTAAAGAATCGAGCTGTGCCACTCAATCGTGTGGTATCGATGAATTCTCAAACTCTGACTGACTCCATTAATGACAATCAAACAACGTCGACGAATTAACTTTTCGGGAAGAGAAAAAATGTCGCTGCAACATGAATTTTTGTTTTTTTTGCGATTCCCTTCTCGCTGGAACGTTTTTTTCAGTATTTTAGACTCGCAGCTGTCGAAATGAAAATGAAAATTTCAATAGAAATGAAATTTTCTTGAAAAATAAAAATTTCAATAAAAATAAATAATTTGATCGAAATAAAATTCTGAATTGGAATAAAAATTCAATTCAGCAAATAACTGATTCCCCAGAAATAAGAAATTCGAATAAAAATTAAATTTGAACAACGATTTTGACAAAAATACAAATTTGCAACTAAAATCAAGTGCCGAATGGAAATGTTTTAGAATTCACGTTCCAGAGCAACGATTTCGCGCGAACTTTCGGGGGTTTTTGAAATTTGACAAGACAGAGCCGATTTTTTTGGAAAATTCACTCCGAAGAAAAAATGTTTCTGTTTCAAAAGAAACGAATGGTGAACGGGAGTATTTATAGCTTCGCATCGATGGGCTGGTCCAAATCTTATCGTTATCCATCGCAGTAGTTGGTGTCCAATGATTCGGACACTTGCCCGAATCACATGAAATGACGAAATGGGTTTTTTTCGCACAACGTGCATGACGTCTAGACAAGGAAAGAATAAAAAATCATAGAAACTTTCATAATCGTTGGAGATTGCTCGAGATCAGATAAAAATGGAGACGCACAGTTGGACAGAAATTTGGCTCAGGAGATGTGAAGAAATCGGGCGATAGGAGCTGATTAGAAGATACAGAGCTGTTGAGCAAGTGATGACGGAAGTATGGAGAAACATGATTATCCTGATTCGCTTCTCCTCGTCAATCTCCTTCAAGGTAATGGATGATAAAAACTTTGATTAGAAAGAAAAATGGCAAAAAGGAAAGGGAACGAAGACGGAGGTGGAAAACCCTTAAAAAGAAACTCTCCAGGGATTGAAATCACAGTTCGTGTTCAGCGAACGTTGTGGGAGCCAGGATCTTGGATTTTTCCTTTCTGTCAGGTGAGCATACTCAGCAAACAAAAAATCAAACCATTTTCGTGTAACAAATCGCTTCACGTGGATTTTTCATTTTTTTCGGTCCACCTCGTTTTTTTAAACCGAGTCGATCGAATCAGAGCCCAAAAAATTTCGTTTTTTATTTTTTTCGATCAAATTGGTTTCGTAATTTTAATGTTTTTCTGCTCGTTGTAGAGATTTGGAGTTTTCAATGATATTTCAAATACGAGAAAAGCTCCTTTTTTTTCTCAAGTTGAACGTCAAAATTTTTCAGGAATTCAAGTTTTTCTCATGCAACGATAATTATTAATCAAATTTTTCCAGGATTTAAAAAAAAGGCAACGATGAAGATTCTGCTGGTCGTGTTCGTGGCTGTCTTTGCTGCAGCGCAGGCTTCCGCGATGTTGGATCTTGCCCAAGTCCATTGGAAAGCCTTCAAGGTATGTTTTTCATCCTCCATTGTGTCGCGTTATTCTCTGATGAAAGAAAAACGTGTGAAACGTTTGATGGTCCTCGAGAGATCGAGTTAAAAAAAAAATAAAAAATAAAGGAGCAAATTTCGCAGATTAAAATGGAAAAAATTTGACGAAATGCTTAACAGATTGTTGAAAAACTTTCGTGAGCTAAAAATCGTTCCACTTTTGTGCTCTCCTTGCCTAAAAAACCTCTCGTGAGATTTTCTGTCTCTTGGGTTTTGAAATAAATGGAAAATAATCTTTTCATTTGTCCGGTTATCGGATCATCGTCGCGTCAGTTACGAGATATTTTTTACATAAGAGTCTGCTCGATGGGGATACTGAAAATAAATTTAGGCATTTATTCGTTTCTTTTTTTTTCATTTCAAAATCCAATTCGCCATTTTCATCGATGGACATCGTTTTTTTTTCAATATCGAGAATTTTTCAACATCTCCAAAGTATCGACGAAATTCCTGTTCCAATTGTGCAAGGTTCTCAAGTTAATTTACTCTTTGCAGGCCCAGCACAACAAAACTTACGCGAGCCACGTCGAAGATGAATACAGAATGAAAATCTTCTTGGAAACCAAAGAAAAAATTGCTCAACACAATCGCAAGTTCGACGCTGGTCTGGTGTCGTACAAACTGGGAATCAACAAATTCGCTGATATCGTAAGTTCGTCTGTTTGTTTAAAAATTTGAAAAACATCGATCAAACAAAAATTTGAATTTGAATTTGAAATTTTTGTGTTTAAAAAAAACCATTGAAACGTCGGGATTGTGATTCGAAACCAAAGCGAGCGATTCTATTTTCTTTTCAATGAATTGCTTGGTAATAAATAAATAAATAAATAAATAAATAAATAAATGAAAAAATTAATAAATGAACAAATAAATAAATAAACAAATAAATAAATAAATAAATAAATGAAAAAATTAATAAATGAACAAATAAATAAATAAATAAATGAAAAAATTAATAAATGAACAAATAAATAAATAAATAAATAAATAAATAAATGAACAAATAAACAAATAAATAAATAAATGAAAAAATTAATGAATGAACAAATAAATAAATAAAAAATGAAATAAATTTGCTAATAAATGTTCCTGTTGATTTAATAAAACAGGAGCACGGAGAGTTCGTTCGAATGATGAATGGTTACAAAAAACCCTCAAGTCTGGGATCCGAGAAGACGCAGAAACGCATCAAATTCGTGAAGCCCGCGAATGTCGAGTTGCCGGGTAGCGTTGACTGGAGAGGAAGTGGTGCTGTTACCCCCGTCAAGGACCAGGGACAGTGCGGTTCCTGTTGGGCATTCTCAGCCGTAAGTATTTCAAGAAATAACAATAATACGGTCCGCTCCTTTCGAATGGAACGAAAACGTGAACTTTTGATGAACGAAAAAAAAGAATTTCGTTCTCCGACAACGATCGTAAAAAATCATGTCATCCGCTCAATTAAAATGTGTCAAGGTTGGCTCGTTGGAAGGACAACACTTCAGAAGCACCGGCCAACTCATTTCACTGAGTGAACAAAATCTCGTCGACTGTTCTGGAGCGTACGGTAACTATGGATGCAGCGGTGGCTGGATGGACCAAGCTTTCGAGTACATCAGGGACAACGGCGGCATCGATACCGAATCGTCTTACCCGTACGAAGCCAGAGACGGTCGTTGCAGGTGCATTTTTAACTCGACTTTCAACTTTTTTCTTTTCTCCCAAGAAAACAAAAAGAGAAACGACACTGAGAAGAAAATTTTGTTGGAAAAGATCGATATTTCGTTCGATACGTTCGACTAAACGTTTTTTTTTCTAATAATCCTAAAAATTGTGTCATCGCGGTAAGAAATATTCTAGAAAGTCTCTTCGGAATCAAATTTTAGTCGTTCCACTCGTAAATTTCGCTGACAATTCCATTAAAATCCAAATTTCCTGCCAAAATAACGAAAACTTTGAAATTATCGAAAAATATTTAGTTTCACGTGTTCAACTAAATATCGCGACGATTTTTAACTAAATTTCATTTCCAGAGATCGTTCGGAAACAGAATCTTCCTAAAAATGCCAATTTCATGCACTGAAAACTTAATTTTGTTGGAAAAGATCGATATTTCGTTCGATACGTTCGACTAAACGTTTTTTTTTCAAATAATCCCAAAAATTGTGTCATCGCAGCAAGAAATATTCAAGAAAGTCTCTTCGGAAGCAAATTTTAGTCGTTCCACTCGTAAATTTCGCTGACAATTCCGTTAGAAACCAAATTTCTTGCCAAAATAACGAAAACTTTGAAATTATCGAAAAATATTTAGTTTCACGTGTTCAACTACATATCGCGACGATTTTTAACTAAATTTCATTTCCAGAGATCGTTCGGAAACAGAATCTTCCTAAAAATGCCAATTTCATGCACTGAAAACTTAATTTTGATGGAAAAGATCGATATTTCGTTCGATACGTTCGACTAAACGTTTTTTTTTCAAATAATCCCAAAAATTGTGTCATCGCAGCAAGAAATATTCAAGAAAGTCTCTTCGGAAGCAAATTTTAGTCGTTCCACTCGTAAATTTCGCTGACAATTCCGTTAGAAACCAAATTTCTTGCCAAAATAACGAAAACTTTGAAATTATCGAAAAATATTTAGTTTCACGTGTTCAACTACATATCGCGACGATTTTTAACTAAATTTCATTTCCAGAGATCGTTCGGAAACAGAATCTTCCTAAAAATGCCAATTTCATGCACTGAAAACTTAATTTTGTTGGAAAAGATCGATATTTCGTTCGATACGTTCGACTAAACGTTTTTTTTTCAAATAATCCCAAAAATTGTGTCATCGCAGCAAGAAATATTCTAGAAAGTCTCTTCGGAATCAAATTTTAGTCGTTCCACTCGTAAATTTCGCTGACAATTCCGTTAGAAACCAAATTTCCTGCCAAAATAACGAAAAATTTGAAATTATCGAAAAATATTTAGTTTCACGTGTTCGACTAAATATCGCGACGATTTTTAACAAAGTTTCATTTCCACTGGATCAGCGACCAGATTTCTCGATCGAGAAACACTAAAAAATAGTACGCAGCGAAAAGGACGATCGTAGCGAAAAATTTAGCCAGAATCCTGAAAAAAGTCGTTTTGAGATTTTTAGTAAATCGTTGAATTTTCGAAAATTGCATAATTAATGTGGCTGTTGCGTTGTGCAGATTCAGTGCCCAATCGATTGGGGCGACGGACTACGGCTTCGCTGACATTCAGCAAGGCAATGAGGACGAACTGCAAGCTGCAGTCGCGACCGTTGGACCAATCGCTGTTGCGATCGATGCTAACTCGTGGGATTTCCAGATGTACGAATCGGGTGTGTACAACCCGGATTACTGCTCTCCCGACGGCTTGGATCACGGAGTCTTGGTCGTTGGATACGGGACCGAAAAGGACGGCCAAGATTACTGGCTGGTGAAAAACAGCTGGGGCGATAGTTGGGGAATCAGTGGATACATTAAAATGCAAAGGAACAACAATAACCGATGCGGTATCGCGAGTGCAGCGAGTTATCCGCTCGTCTAGAGTTTTCGGAAGTTATCTTGCCTTTTTTTTCACAGGGCAGTAGCCCCGAGGACGGGGCTATATCGACGGTTACGTAAAAAAAATGGTTGATTGACTCATGAATCGTGAAATGTATCGAAATATTTTTAAGTCTTAATAAAACAATCATGACCTTGAAAAATTTCGCAAATTAATTTCTCTCCTTTCCCCAGTAAATTTCGTGGATCGCTGGCGATGCGAGGTGATGCAGAGAGTCTCCCTGCTCGTCCTCGTGAAGAGTTTTCGTCGATTGCGTTCCTGGCTGAATTTTAATTCGCTATTTTCTAAAAAAATAAAAAAATAAAACTTCGACCTTGAGATACCGGATGAACGAAACGCGTTTTCGTGGATCTGGCGATTCGAGGTGATGCAGGAAGTTTTCCTGCGTGTCCTGGTGAAGATTTCCCGACGATAACGTTCCTGGCTGAATTTTTATTCACGATTTTCGAAAAATATGAAATCAAAGAAATTCAGACCCCGAGATGCCGAATTAATGGGATGCGGTTTCGTAAATCTAGCCGTTTTGGCTGATGGAGAGATATAAAGTTGCGACGACGGCCTCAATCTCGATTTTTATAAACTTTTAAATCCTCCCGCTCCAGCTCGTTTATCCTCCACCATAAATTCCATGAATTCTTATCAAAATGTACGTTTTTTTCGTTCAAAGCTTCGAATCTTGAGGAAACTTGGTTTCTACTTACCACCAGTCGATAAAAAAGTGTTTTTACACTCGCAACAGTGTGTGTGTCTGTCGTGTTTGCGCTTCGTCTGCTGCGGAGGCAGAGTGGGAGTGCAAGACTCGTGTTTTTCGCTCAGTTCTTCTTCTTCTTCTTGTTCAGTTCCTTGTCAACGCGGGTGCGCAAAAGCGAGAACCTCTGGCAAGGTTTTTGGGTTATCGTTGAAAATAGACCTTGGTGAAAAAATTCGTGTCTCTCGCGCGTCTTAAGTAACTGATCGAACAAAAAGACGATAAAGTTGTGAATCGCAGCGAGAACAGCTCGATCGTTGAGTCGTGTTCGAAAACGATAAAATAAGTGGCAAACATGGCAGCGCGCTCGTTCATCAGGTACGTCCAACCGAAAACGATAACACCGCAAATCTATCGATGTGCGAGCGGTACTTCGGCTTTTGAGATTCAGCACAAGACTCCACTCATCAAAAAGGAAATGCCTATTCCAAAGGCTCACTACGGAGGGCGACACACAGTTTCACTTTTGCCCGGTGCTGGTATCGGCCCCGAACTCATGGGCTACGTTAAGGAAGTGAGTTTTTCAACTTTTTATCAATCCTTTTTACAAAAACAAACAAATTATTACGATTTTTCGACTGAATCTCTATTTTTCGCTTCATTGACGTGAATTTTCCAACTTTTTTCTATTTTTACAACAACGGTAAACAAAGTATTGCGATTTTTCGAACAAACCTCGTTTTTGCCTTTTTTGGCTTATTCGAAAAACAATTTTGTCCATTTTTCCGAAAAACAAACGAATTGTTACGATTTTTCGACTGAATCTCTGTTTTTCCCTCTATTGACGTGAATTTTCCAACTTTTTTCTATTTTTACAACAACGGTAAACAAATTATTGCGATTTTTCGAACGAACCTCTTCTTTTGCCTTTTTTGGCTTATTCGAAAAACAATTTTGTCCATTTTTCCGAAAAACAAACGAATTGTTACGATTTTTCGACTCAATCTCTATTTTTCGCTTCATTGACGTGGATTTTCCAACTTTTTTCTATTTTTACAACAACGGTAAACAAATTATTACGATTTTTCGAACGAACCTCATTTTTTGCCTTTTTTGGATTATTCGAAAAACAATTTTGTCCATTTTTCCGAAAACAAACGAATTATTACGATTTTTCGACTGAATCTCTGTTTTTGCTTTTAATGACGTGAGTTTTTCGACTTTTTTGCTATTTTTACAACAACGGTAAACAAATTATTACGATTTTTCGAACGAACCCCTTTTTTTGCCTTTTTTGGATTATTCGAAAAACAATTTTGTCCATTTTTCCGAAACCAAACGAATTATTACGATTTTTCGACTGAATCTCTGTTTTTGCTTTTAATGACGTGAATTTTCCAACTTTTTTCTATTTTTACAACAACGGTAAACAAATTATTACGATTTTTCGAACGAACCTTTTTTTTTGCCTTTTCGGGGTTATTCTCAAAACAATTTTTTCCGTTTTTCCAAAAACAAACAAATTATTACGATTTTAAACATTTTTTCATGTTTTCATAGAAAACGACGGTGAAATTTCAAAAAGTTTAGAAAACCCATATTTTTTCACTCCCTAAAAAAGAGGCTGATTACGGGGACGGCAGGATTGTGCAAACAATAATGCTCGAGTGGACGAGAAGCTGGAAAACATGTAAAACCAATATTTTCCAACAAACACGTACACGAGCGATTATTTGTGAAAATAAAATTGGAAAGTTTAATATTTGCTTGTTCGACACAGCGGCCAAACGTCTGAAACTCCAAAACATTGACTTTCTCACTTTCGTTTGATTATTCAAGTGCGATTCACGCAGGGTTTCCAAATCATGAAACTGTCGCGAAAGCAAATGTGAAAATAAAAATGAGAAATGGAATTCAAAGCTTTAGAAGAAGCGACGCACGGACGTATCAAAATAACATTATTTTCTTCTCAGCAAACTGCTCAAAGTTTTATGAAATTATAAAAAACTTGATTACATTTTGTATTTTTTATTAATTATTTCGATAATTAATCCGCTTGTTATAATTTTCCAAGTAAATTGAGTTTCCGAAGGGACGAATTTACGAGACCAACGTTTGCGACGTTAGAATACAAAGAATATTTTCTATCGGTATTTGAAAAAGCGTTTGTGTGATTATCAACAGGTGTTCAAATTCGCCGGCGTGCCGGTAGACTTTGAGGACATCGACATAGATCCGAATGCGCCAAACAACGATGATCTGGATTACGCGATAACGTCGATCCGTCGTAACGGAGTGGCGTTGAAGGGAAACATCGAGACGCGAAGTCGAGAGGCAGGAGTGTTATCGCGAAACGTAGCGATGCGAAACCAGTTGGATCTCTACGTGAACGTGCTGCATTGCGTGTCGTACGCGGGGGTAAGTTCTCGTCAGAACAACATTGACATCGTGATCGTTCGTCAGAATACCGAGGGAGAATACGCGATGTTGGAGCACGAGAGTGTCAGCGGAGTTGTCGAGAGTATGAAAGTGATAACGAGATCGAATTCCGAACGAGTGGCTCGTTACGCGTTCGAGTACGCCAAGCGCAACGGCCGCAAGAAAGTAACAACCGTCCACAAAGCAAATATAATGAAATTGTCGGACGGTCTTTTCCTCGAGACTGCGCGCCAAGTAGCCAAAGAATTTCCCGACATAACGCACAGCGACATGATCATCGACAACACGTGCATGCAGCTCGTGTCGAATCCTCACCAGTTCGACGTAATCCTAACGACCAATCTGTACGGTGCCATCGTGTCCAACGTCGTCTGCGGTCTTTTGGGAGGCGCAGGGCTCTTGTCCGGTAAAAACTACGGCGACCATTACACGATCTTCGAGCCTGGCACTCGCAACACGGGCTCCAAAATCGCCGGCAAAAATATCGCTAATCCAATCGCAATGCTCAACGCCGCTGTCGACATGTTACGTCATCTTGGCCACAAGCATCACGCCACCATCATACAAAACGCGATCAATAAAACCATCAATGCGAGAATACACACGCCTGACTTGTACGGTGGATCCGCTACGAGCAGAGACGTCGTTGACAATATTCTCAAGCACATCAAAAGGGCGCAGGAATAAGTTTCAACCTTTTCCTCGCCCCCACCCGTTCATCATGATAGAAAAATAAAAACCAGTTTTCAAATTCGATATTTTACGTGAAAATCCAAAACTCTCCCGATACGCAGTTCTATTCAGCTTAGGAAACAATGAAACTGAAGTTTGCATCGCTCGAAAAGAATGAAATTTCTATTTTTTCCTTTATTTTAATAAAAATTTAATAGAAATTTCTATTTTTTATTTATTTTAATGAAAATTTAATAGAAATTTCTATTTTTTCTTTATTTTATTGAAAATTTAATAGAAATTTCTATTTTTTCTTTATTTTAATGAAAATTTAATAAAAATTTCGATTTTTTCTTTATTTTAATGAAAATTTAATAGAAATTTCTATTTTTTCTTTATTTTAATAGAAATTTCTATTTTTTCTTTATTTTAATAAAAATTTAAAACAAATTTTCATTTTTTCTCATTATTTCCATGTTTAGTGCACTCGTTGCTATTTTTCCAGTAAATTTCATTTCCGAATGGACAAATTTACGTCTCCGAAGTTTGCATCGTTGAAATGCAACGAAAAATTTATTTTTTATTCATTATTTTAATAATTAATGGACTCGTTGCAATTTTTCACGTAAATTCAGTTTTCCAATGGCAAGAAAGACTCTCGTTATCGTTCACAAGCACTATACTACAGAAAATAATATAAAAAAAAGAGCAAGGCACGATATCGTCCCTCCGAGAAATTTTAACAAAGACACAGTAATTTTTCATTACTCCGTCTTTGGCTGTGACTCATTTGCCATTAAAAAACATAATTAACTAGAAAAATTGGGTCGAGTGCCTGAATAATCGAAATAATGAATTTTCGTTGTTTTCCAACGATGCAAACGCAGCATCACACTTGCTCTCTAATGTAATGACGAAAAAGAAGAAAAAAATTGACTCCGATCGTAACGATCGGTGTTGCATTTTTGTTTTTTTTTTTGAGACTCGAATTTTTTTTTCCGCTAAAGAATGTTGATCGGCAATGAAATTTTCAGGATCCTCGGACCGCAGGGAGAAATCTCAAAAAGTCAATAAATCATGTGACGTTTCTCCCAAGATTTTCCTTTATTTAACGATTTTCATGAAAATATCGAATTTCGCAAAGATCGTGTAAAAATTCCGCTCCTGGCGGACCGCACAAGAGAAAAAAAGAAATAATAATTGAGAAGCTTGTTCGGATGCATTAGTAAAAAGAAATCGACGAACGATCGTGTTACTCTAATGTAAAATACAAATATATGAATCGAGCAGCCTGAATCGTTTAATTAGTTCGGTGCGTGCCTTGTAAAAACAATACAATAAATTCAATTCTAGTATATAAGTAGATAAATCGTTTTATTCATGTACGCCGTACTCGGAGCTACGAGAATAAATATTGTAACGTATTTATTATTGTACAAACAGATAATAAAACTGTCAACAGAATTCCTGCCCCGAGTTTTAATTTATACATTGGAATATCATCGAGAAACCTTCCGCGTCAAAAAGCCATTAATGATTTTCGACCATTGGAAAGAAAAAAACGAACGTTCACGAAGAAATGTGAATTTTCGTTATAAAGATCGTGAGAATTTTTTGATTTTTTGCTCCGTTTGCAATAAAAAATGAAAACCCCGAAAAAGACGAACATTCACGAAGAAATATGAATTTTCGTAATAAAGATCGTGAGAATTTTTTGATTTCTTGCTCCGTTTGCAATAAAAAATGAAAACCCCGAAAAAAGACGAACATTCACGAAGAAATTTGAATTTTAGTTATAAAGATCGTGAGAATTTTTTGATTTCTTGCTCCGTTTGCAATAAAAAATGAAAACCCCGAAAAAAGACGAACATTCATCGACAATATTCGATTTTTCTTATTTTTTTTTCTATTTTTTTTCTGCTTCGATGTAATTACGATGGCTGAGTAGGTTTTCTTGCAGATTTTTCCGCAGTTGTCCAAAATGAACAGAGATATATGTAAGGAATGTACTTACCAGCAGTCGAGTGAGTCAAAGTGGCAGATTCAATTTGCCTCCGTAGTGAATCGTGGAAATGCATGTTGTTGCTATAATATTCTATTTCGAAATAAGTTTCAAGGAAAAATAGACTGCAGTGACTTTTTACGAGATCCAATGACTTTGTGGTTCGCGTAAAAATTGCAAATAAAATACGAAAATAAATCTCTTGAGAATAATACATCGCGAAACATTGAGAATTTCGTGATAACCTACAAGAATAATAACCGGCATCTACGAAAATGGTTGACCTGCTGCCATACGAATAATAATTCGAAAAACGATCAAAATGTCTGGGCAATCGAGAAAATTTCTCCAAGGCATAGTCGCACGTATCAGCAAGTCACCGGTGCTGTACAGTGCAACAAACGCGATTGAAAATGCATCGAGCAGGGCTCAAGGACAGTTGACAAATTTGCAGCATATAGCAACAAAGAAATACGACACGATCGTAAAAGTGAGTATTCCATTTCGATCTTAAGTTTCTCCGAAAAAACCTCTAAAAATCGTCAATTTCCACGTTTCTCCAGCAAGTCAACGGAACGACTTTGATCCAGGACCCAAACGTGGTGCCTCTCGTGCAACCCGCGCCGATACCAAAGAGCTTGATAGATGTTTGGCGATGGTACCAGCAGTTGACGGGCCTCCAAGACGTAGAAATTGCTCAGCAGCAAGTAATCCGCGTGCAAAACAAATTGTTCAAGTGTCAAGAGGAGCGCAGAGTCCTGAACCATCAAGCGGAAGTAATCGCAGAAAAATTGAAGGAAGTTTACGGAGAACTGGTGCAAACGAAGCGCGAAGACGCCAAATACGTTCAGTTGACGATTCTGGAAAACAAAGGATTGCAGGAGCAATCCAGAGTCACCAACCAATTGAAACTCCTTGAGAACGAAGAACGAGACCATTTCACGCAATTGGCAACCGCCATTAAAGAATATCACGACAGTCAAGCGATGAATGCCCAAAAATATAAATACTTGTCTATTCTTGCCTCAGCCGCTCTTGCAATTATTTCCCTTTGCGGTTCTATGGTGTATAATAATAGGAGAATAAGAGACATGAGAATCGCCATAGCCGAGGCTCAGACGCGCAACGAGCAAATTTTTAGGAGCTATTTCGAGTCTCTGGAGGAAAAAATCGTTCAGGGACTCGCTCCTCAAGACGTTGAGGTCGTTCCTTATCATCCTCAGAGCAGCCAAGAGGCTTCCACTTATTTTACAACTAAAAATATTTGCATAGGCCTCCTGACTCTGCTGTTGAGCAAAATGTTCTGGTAAATTGGCGACTGTTGGCACAGTTCTCCTTCGGATCTTGGATCAATGGACACCCACACGCGAAATTCAAGTTTGCATCGTTGGAATGCAACGAAAAATTGAAACATTCATAATTTTTTTAAATCATCCAAATTTTTCGAGCAGAAATTCGTTTTCGTTCGAAAAAATCGATCGTTTGATCGTAATTACATTTTCCATTCAAATAATTAACTTTGCCAAAGAAATCGAAGAATTTCTTGTTGCATTTCAACGATGCAAGCGTCATGTCCAAAATTTACGAAATGGATATCGTTGGAATGCGAAATTCACGTTTTTCTATGGGGAATTATTAAAATGCAGAATCGTCGATAAAAAAATGTATTTTTCGTTGCATTCCAACGTTTCGCGCTTTAGCTTCATCGAAATGTCAGTAAATCAAGGGAAAAGAGTAGATGCAGCCTGTCGGAGTGATGATTATTGTTGTAACAATTGCGA
The DNA here is from genome assembly GCA_037952995.1 of Hyposoter didymator. Classification (NCBI taxonomy): domain Eukaryota; kingdom Metazoa; phylum Arthropoda; class Insecta; order Hymenoptera; family Ichneumonidae; genus Hyposoter; species Hyposoter didymator. Next base: position 4,589,388 of record JBAJMU010000012.1, on the reverse strand, counting down.
CTTATTTTTTGACACGTATTAATGATTCTGGCGATTTGGCTGATACGATAACGACGTTGGAGTTTGTATCGTCGTGAGGCGACGAAATTCTTTTATTTCTTTTTGCAGAATGCAATTCCGCATTTCTTATCGTTGCGATGTCGTTATGTTATTTGGGGAGCGAAGGACATGCCGAGAGTTATGAACATGGGACAGGAAACATAAATGATACGCTGCTAGGAAAAAAATTGTATTATATCTTTATTATTAGGATTATACATGTAAATAAATGGTAAAATGAAAAGATGGTTAATGAGTACATGTCTCGAGTGTATTCTCGTGGCCGAGTGGGCTGCTGCGTTCCCTCGCACACGGAGCAACGTGTACGTAAACTGTAGAATTTAGAAACAAGTGACAAATATCTTGATTTTAGCTCAGGAATCCCACGATTTCCATTCGACCCCGCCAGGTGGTTTTTTGTTGACTTTTGCGCTTCCGACTTCCGACCAATTTGTGCTGAGGACAGTTCCCGCGGATTCTTGCTGCAGTAAGCGATCAAAGGAACGAGTTAACGATCCGCCAATTACGAGTTAAGAAAATCGACGTATTGCTTAAAATCAAACTCACATATGATTTGTTCATCGCCCGTCTAACTTCGTCGCTACCGGAGTTATAAATTTTCTGAAACAACGCGATCAAAGCGGCATTTCCTTCAGGCTCTTCCGCAGCTTCCTCTTTTTCAATTTCCTTCTCGACCTTGTTCCAGTCTCGAACTTTTTTACTGGAAGTCGGATACTTGGCAGGGTCGTCGCTGGCTTGAAGGATTTCTGTGTGAAAAAAAAGTCGATAAGAAAAATCTCGAAAAAAACCACATCGGGGTCAATTTGACCCAGTGTGTACTCGAGGGTGTAATAAATTTTTTTTCACGTCTACGCTTTCCAGGACGCGATAGTGCGATGTCTGGGCAAAAAAAAGAAACCGGGTCAATTTGACCCAGTGTGTACTCGAGGGGGTAATAAATTTTTTTATCACTTCTACGCTTTCCGGGATGCGATAGTGCAATGTCTGGGCAAAAAAAAATGAATGGGTCAATTTGACCCAGTGTGTATTCTAGGGGGTAATACATTTTTTTTTCACTTCTACGCTTTCCAGGATCCGATAGTGCGACGTAGCGACGAAGAGACAAAAAAAAGTCACAGATAAAAGGTCCTGTACCTTGAGGAATAGGCTGCACAGCTTCCTGCTCGCTCGGCGTTCCCTCTAACGTGCTCCATCTGATACAATCACGATGCTTGAGCTTGACCTCTATTTTTGACGGTAATACTTTGTACGAACATTGATCGGGAACAATGTGATGGGCCAGATCAATTTCCAAGCTGTAATCGTTGCCCGATGGAAGATTCGCAGACACGCTCAACTGGAGAGTGGAAAAAAAAACAATAACTTGTTGAGGAATCGGTAAATGTGGTGAAAAGCACGATAAACGTGGAAAATGTCTCGTTTGGCTGTTTCGCTATTGCGAGGAATTTACTCACGCTCGTCTCGGTGTATGAGACTTTGACGTTTTCGGAATTTTTAGCGAGGATCGTGACGACGACGTGCGAATCGGTCTGATACCAATCGTGCTTTATTTTTGGCATTGGCATCTAAAAATACATTGGTTAGAGGTTCGTGTAAATAATGAAATTTGTAGGTTATGGTGATGCTGCTGGTACGTGCTAATTTATTTCGAGTACAAACTTCGCTCGCTGCCGTTTCCGCTGATGAATTTTCCTCAGCCATGTTCTTGCGATTAGCTGCTCCTTTTTTTCTCACCCGATGCAAATTATTCTCGCCAATTCGTTACAACACAAAAGCTCCACCAACTACGCACGATTGTTCCGCGTTCTTGTTTTTTTCTCGAAACTTCATAACAAGAGAAAGCAGCTGGTTATTCTTGTTACGAAAAAAAGGTAACGCGGTTGCGCACTTATATAAAGAAATCGCCGCGCTTTGGGCGGCTCGCCGCGAAATTCAAATCGAAACCGCAACTCTTATCATCGTCAGATAAAGTGGAGGAATAAAATCTCAATCTTTGCAAAAATGGAAGAAAAACACGAGCTTTCAAAGAAATAATTCAAAATAATTGAAAAATATGCGAATTTTCAGTAGAAACGTCAGAAATCTGTGGATTGTCGTTTCCGTTTGAGCACCCTCGCGGCTTATATTTTTTAAATAAGAATTTGACCCTCTCCCGATCATATGGGTCTTCCCGACCCAGGGGACTCATTTTTTTCGAAAATTTCGTTATTTTTTGACATTTAATTTAATTTTCTCATTTTTTACTTAAAAATTTTATAAAAATTTTATAAAAATCGATAAAAATATAAATTTATACAAATTTTTGAAAATATTTTCGATTTCGTTCGAGAAATTATTCATTTTATTTAAAAATAAAATCGATGGAGAGTATTCCAGAGTTTTTGCAAATCGTGCCATAAAAAAATGGTGCGGCGGGTAAATTGATCGCTCCTCAGGAAACTATGTCAATAATTCCGAAATCTTCACGTCAAAATAATATGGTTTAGAGCATTTATTACCGTATAAGCTTTTTACAAATTCTCCTTAATTTAGCCTCCTTATCATTGTCACAATGAATTCACATCTAAAACGAAAAACAGCGCGAGAGAGAGAAAAGTGTAAAAATCGGCGTTGCACGAGTTTTGGCCAAAGTCGTATCGTATGATGGATGTAATCGGGAAGTATAGTGGATCGTAAACGACGTAACAGAGCAGGATACACGACCGAAGTTGAATCTCAACGAAAGGCTTTTTAATACTGGCAAGAAATATATTTGGAATAATCTTAGTGGCGAAAATTGACACAAGAAAATAGATTTTCTCAAGAGGAATGAAAACGCGATTGCGACTGACATGGACTAGGGATCGAGAAATAATAAAAAAAAACAGTATTTTCAGTTGAGCATCATTCTCGAACTGCATAGAATCTCGACAAATACCATTTTCGTGGTAAATTTCGCGTTTCTAAATGCAACTGAGCAATCGAAGAAAATCCAACGAATAGGAATTCGTTAAAGAGTCAAAAACAAAGAATATTCTTAGGAAAGAAGGCTTGCGCGGAGTTCAGCGATTCGTAGAATTATTGTAGAGGTAGAGACGATGATTATGTGCATAGGGAATCAGTGGCTTTGGTTATACAAAAATACAGTCAACTTTGTACGTTGTCCTCCCCCATGGAGAGCGCGTATAAATCCATTTCTTCAGCAACTTGTTAATTATTTCGATCTAAGAGGCGAAACCTCTGTGTTTGCGTTTTATGCGAGCGTAAGGACCGATGTTTGGATCCGTTACGAAATCGTAAAGAACCGATGTCCAGGAACTGTGATGAGGCAAATTGTCGTAAAACTCGGGAGCGATTCTTCGTACCTGAGTGCAAAAATGAACGAATTATTAATATTTTGCGATCGTGACGTCACGGAAATGCGAAGAAACGTTTTTTTATCAAGTTTAGAGACTTCCACAATTATCCAGAAGCGCAATGCAACGAAAAATATATTTTTTATCCGTTATTTTGATAATTAATTATTTATTAATGATATTATGATAATAATTATTTTGATAATTATTATTTTGATAATTAATTATTTTGATAATTAATTGACTCGTTGGAATTTTTCTAGTAAATTCACTTTTCGAATGGCGAAAAAGACTTTCTCGTGATCGTCGACAAACACTGTATGAAAATTGCGTGCGATGCTATAAAAAATAATGAGTTTCCGTTGCATTTCATCGATGCAAACTTCAAAGTCCTGAATTTATGGGAATTGAGGTTCGCATCGTTGGAATGCAACGAAAAATCTATTTTTTATTCATTGTTTTGATAATTTATTGACTCGTTGGAATTTTTCTAGTAAATTTACTTTTTTCATGGCGAAAAAGACTTTCTCGTTATTGTCGACAAACATTGTATGAAAATTTGGTACGATGCTATAAAAAATTATGAGTTTCCGTTGCATTTCAACGATGCAAACTTCAACGTCTTGAATTTATGGGAATTAAGGTTCGCATCGTTGGAATGCAACGAAAAATCTATTTTTTATTCATTATTTTGATAATTAATTGACTCGTTGGAGTTTTTCTAGTGAATTTACTTTTCGAATGGCGAAAAAGACTTTCTCGTGATCGTCGACAAACACTGTATGAAAATTTGGTGCGATGCTATAAAAAATAATGAGTTTTCGTTGCATTTCATCGATGCAAACTTCAACGTCCTGAATTTATGGAAATTAAGGTTCGCATCGTTGGAATGCAACGAAAAATCTATTTTTTATTCATTATTTTGATAATTAATTGACTCGTTGGAATTTTTCTAGTAAATTTACTTTTCGAATGGCGAAAAAGAATTTCTCGTTATCGTCGACAAACACTGTATGAAAATTTGGTACGACGCTATAAAAAATAATGAGTTTTCGTTGCATTTCATCGATGCAAACTTTAACGTCCTGATTTTATGAGAATTAAGGTTCGCATCGTTGGAATGCAACGAAAAATCCATTTTTTATTAATTATTTTGATAATTAATTGACTCGTTGGAATTTTTCTAGTAAATTTACTTTTCGTATGGCGAAAAAGAATTTCTCGTTATCGTCGACAAACACTGCATGAAAATTTCGTGCGATGCTATAAAAAATAATGAGCTTTCGTTGCATTCAGTGCCAATAAAGTTTGAGAAGAAAAGCTGCGACGATTTAAAAACGCAGCGAGCAAAAAGTCTCCAACGTGCTTGCTCCTGCCTGTGAAAAATGAGGCAAAGAATTTGTGCAAGAATTAGAACATACCTCGGGCAATTTGGAGCCTGGCACCGCTGGGAAATCGTGATGCTCGTTGTGGTAGCCAACATTGAAAGTAATTAGATTCAAAGGCCCGTAATAACTGTAGGTCTCAAAGCCCTTTTTGAACATGTAGTGTTCGGATATAAAGTGTCCTGCAACCGGATGTAGCCCCATGGCCATAACTCCGCCAAAAATCAAATAAACCAAAACTTTGCCACCTGAAAGCAAAAATTTTATCGAATTTTCCTCAATTTTTTTCTCCGATTCGTTAGATCGATGGAAAATTCGAATTCAAGACTCACCGAGAAAGTACCAAACGAGGGCATCGAAGACGAGCTGAATAGCGAGATTAACGTACTCGAGAGTCATCGGTGCCTTTGGATTAACGACCATCGGACGAAAAGCATAAAAAAATGGTTGCAGCATGAGCCAAACGAACTTGCCGAGCGTGGTGTTGAAAAGTTTGGCTTCCAGCAACGTTGGGATATCCGTGTCGAGTATTTCGTCACCTTGATACTGTAGAAAAAAAAAATAAAAAACAAATTAGAACGAATTTTCGTAATTCCTTCAATTTTCGTTATTCATTTCGTTAGAATTTTTTACCCTGTGGTGTTCCAGATGATATTTCTTGAAGCTTATAGAAATTGGAATCCCTATTGGCAAATTAGCAAAAAAGCCAAAAAGCTTGTTTGCCATAGGTCTGGAATGACCGAATGCAAGATTGTGAGCAATTTCGTGAATTGCTGAAAAATACACGAAAATTTTATCGATTAATTAATTTTTTCAATTATTTATCATCATTTTTCATTTTTATTATTTTTTTCTATCATTTTTATTAATTATTGTTAATTAATTAATTCAAATCTTATAAGAATGTCAACCATCGCAAAGTGCAATTAAAATTCAACGAAAAATCGATGACAAACTTGATAAAAATCTGAATCATCAAAATAATGGATAAAAAATTAAGTTTTCATTGCATTTCAACGATGCTGAGTTCTCAGACACAAATTTGTACATTCGGAAACTAAATTTACTGGAAAAATTGCAACGAGTCCATTAAAATTCAAAATAATGAGAAAAAAAAACAAAATTTCGTTTTGGCAGCGAGTTTTAGAGTTTCTAGAGAGAATTTCCAACTCACCCAGCATGAGGGAATGATTGATCACACCGCCGAAGCAATACGCCATGAGGAACAGCATCGGATAGCTCAAGTCCTTGACGACCAACATTGAGACAAATTGCACCAGGACCATCATGGTCACCACCCATTTGAAGTTGGGATCGTATCCAAACAACTTTTTTATTTGTGGATATTTTGCTGGAATACGTAATTTTGTTGGAATGTTTTTTTTTTTTGTCGGAAAAGACATGAAATTCGAGAAATTCGAAAAATGGCCAATTTTCGTGTTGGTTTTTCCAGAGCTTTGTGCAATTCTCTATTTTCTGGTTTTTCGTGTAACCAACACGTCGAATTTTCTCGTAATCATTCGTATTGTCAAAAAAATTGGAAAAATTGGAAAAATTGACAATTTTCCTATTTGTTTTTCCAGATTTTTCTGCAATTATCGAATTTTGGAGTTTTCACGTGTTATCGATTGTTTCTAGTTCACGACGGAGCAGGGATAAGTATTTTTCTTCTTATTATTGGAACAGAATGCGTCATACGAGAATTAGCAGGAATTGGATTCTTATCAGAAGTCTTTATCGTGATTATCGAACATGATTTAACGTGCTGTCGAACTGGCACGAGAATATTTAACAAACTCGACTTTTTTTAGAATTTGTAACGCTGCGTAGTTCGTAATAAAGAGAAATTTGCATAGGAAAATGTTTGTAGGAATAGAAACGAAAATGCAATACCCAAAATTAATTTTCTTCGGCTCGCGTGTGGCTCCTCGGTATAAACCCACTCGAAATCGCTCCTCGAGACCGGTTGCCCCATCCTTTCGATTTATTTCGAATTGAAAATTGCAAAATTTGCCGAAAAAAAACTAAAAAAAGGCTCTACACTGCGATGTTCGAAAACCAGCCACTTATTCACGATCGAAACGACTCTCAATCATTTTTTCGACTGAATTATTCTACGCACGCGAATCCGGTATGAATTTATAGACAAATGCCAGATTTCAGGTTAGACTGGGTGCCGTGCCCCTCTACAGCTGCGACGACGACACGTTTGAGGACACACGAAGCCCCGTTAGCCGCGTAGTTGCAGGACCTGCCGCTAGGCACTGTGGCGCCCCGTACGCTACGCTTCTGTGCTCTAGTCGTACGTAAAGTTTACAGTAGAACGACGAGATTGTCGAGAAGGAATAAAGACGAGTGATCGCACGATGGTTGATGCATCGACGAAAAAAACATTAAGCAGTATTCCTTTGTGTCAAACAAAAGCTGGACCAAGGGATAAAGAATTATGGGTTCAGAGATTGAAGGAAGAATATATGAGTTTGATAAAGGTTGATAAATTTCTAAGCGACATCCATATGCTTCTTCGTGGCAGATTTTTAAAATCGTTCAATTTCTTTCCTTTTCCAAGTAAAACTCTCAAAATCCACGAATGAAACCCAAGATTTCTCGCGGTCTAAGTAATTATTTCCCCAGTATCGTGAAAATCTCTGACATTCGTCGCGATCGTGTTTATCGGGATCCATAGACAGATGCATTCAAGTTCGTCACAAACAGCTGATCGAACGAGCTAAAAATCTCTGCAGTTTTTTGCCTTAAAAAACGTAGAAAAATAAGTTTCTTGGTTCATCAATTTTCTCACGAGTCCCTGCGTCCATGTTAATCATATTTCATGTTTCCAAAGTACGTACAAAACAACAAAGAATCCGACAACGATTGGTTCCGACTGGAATCTAACAAGGAGGGAACCAAGTGGTTTGGCAAATGTTGGTACATCCACAACCTCTTGAAATACGAATTTGACGTCGAGTTTGACGTAAGTCCCTTAAACTTTTTCTCCCACCGTACGATTCTCAAAAATTATTAGTTTCAAAACTTTTCCTGCAAGTTTAAAAGCTTGAGCTTGCTTTTCGAGCTTGAGCAGGAGAATTCGACAGTTTATGGTTTTCGTTTGCTATTTATGGTGTTTTTTGGCTGTTTATGGTGTTTTTTTGCTTTTTATGATTTTTTTTGCTAATTATGGTGTTTGCTTTGCTAGTCATGGGGTTTCTTTTACTATTCATGGGGTTTTTTGCTTTTTATGGGGTTTTTTGGCTCTTTATGGGGTTTTTTTGCTTTTTATGACTTTTTTTTGCTAATTATGGTGTTTGCTTTGCTAGTCATGGGGTTTCTTTTACTATTCATGGGGTTTTTTCCTTTTTATGGGGTTTTTTGGCTCTTTATGGGGTTTTTTTGTACTTTATGGGGTTTTTCGTCTTTTGGGGCAAAAAAAAATGCGAAAAAATGAAATTCCGTTGCTTCAGATTCCTGTCACGTATCCAGTCACTGCCCCGGAATTGGCTCTGCCAGAACTCGATGGCAAGACTGCTAAAATGTACAGAGGTGGAAAAATCTGCCTCACCGATCATTTCAAACCATTATGGGCGAGAAATGTACCGAAATTTGGTATTTCCCACGCTATGGCTCTCGGCGTGAGTTCATTTCCCACCCAAATATTCTCGATCTTGGAAAATTTCATGAAAATTCGTTTAAAAAGATTGTTTTTTTTTGCTTTTTTACTTCCAGCTTGGTCCCTGGCTCGCTGTCGAAATTCCGGATCTTATTGAACGAGGAGTCGTCACCCATAAAGAAAAATCCAACCAAGAAAAGTCGTCGTAACGATTTATCGATCATTCAGAGGGAAAATGCAATTTTATTCAATTAAGAGGAGCCTCTTGGGACGAGGAGACGAAACACTAAATAAACTATTTTATACACAACGCTTTATACGATTTTTACATTTCTACAACGTCATTGAAGTTTGCATCGTTGAAATGCAACGAAAACTCATTATTTTTTACAGCAGAGCCTCAAATTTTCATACAGCGTTTGTCGACAATAACGAGAAAGTCTTTTTCGCCATTCGAAAAGTAAATTTACTAGAAAAATTCCAACGAGTCAATGAATTATCAAAATAATAAATAAAAAAAATATTTTTCGTTGAATTGCAACGATGCAAACTTCGATATCATGAAAACCCCATGAAATTATTTGTCCTCGTCGGTGAGCTTGACTTTTTTCGCATCCCGAATAATTTGGTCGAGTTTGTACAAGTCCTTGAGAGAAACTTCGCCGGTGCCTCTTTCCAATGGTTTTGGTTGCGATTGGTCAGGTTTCCAGCCGAGCATGTAAATTATTTGAAAAGTAGCTGGAACATAAATGGACCCATCGTCCTTGGTCTTGCCGTACAATTCTTCGTATATCGCAGCCGCCGCAATCGCGGTGTCGCGTTTCAGATGCAATTTCCGGTTCCTGGCTGCATTGCTTTCGCCCATTCCTGTCGAAAAATAAATTTTCAAATATTCACACAGAGAAACAAAACGAAACGTTGGAATAGTGTGTCTCAAGTTTTACCCTTTAAATCCCACATGAGTTCGAACATGGAAGGAAAACCGATAACCACCTCGTCGGTGTCTATCGTTAACATCGTGAATCCTGCTCTGTTCAACAAACTTCCAACGTCTCTGATTTGAGTGAATGGCGAAATGTGGGGAGATATGCCACCGTCTCTCTCAAGTTCAGCCAGCTGGAGAGAACTCCTGTGACAGACATGAAAGAAATTTTTAGTACATGATTCAATTGAATTCCATAAATTTAATCAAAAAATTAATCGAATTTAATAAATTTAATCGAAAAATTAATTAAATTTAATAAATTTCATTACAAAATTAAGTTAAATGAATTTTTTTTACATTTAGTTAAATTTTGTAAATAAATTTAATAAATTTAATTAGAAAATTGAGTTCAATAAAATTTATTTCAATTTTGTCGAATTTTTCATTAAATTTAATTAATACAATTAAAAAATTAATTAAATTTAATAAATTTCGTTACAAAATTCATTTAGTTACATTTTGTAATTGAATTGAATAAATTTAATTCAAAAATTAATTGAATTCAATAAATTTAACTAAAAAATCGCGTTCAATAAAATTTATTTCAATTTTGTTCAATTTTTCATTAAATTTAATTAATATAATTAAAAAATTGATTAAATTTAATAAATTTCATTACAAAATTGAGTTAAAGGAAATTTTTTTACGTTTAGTTAGATTTTGTAATTTAATTTAATAAATTTAATTTAAAAATGAATTAAATTCAATAAATTTAACTAAAAAATTGCGTAAAATAAAATTTATTCGAATTTTGTTCAATTTTTCAATCAAATTTAATCAATATTATTAAGAAATTGATTAAATTTAATTAATCCAATTGAGCAATTAAGTTAAATTTTATTTATTCAAATTTAGTTGAATTTTGGAAATGAGCTTCGCCAGGAAACGAAGAATTTTATGCAGATAATTGCGAATTATCCTTTTCCAGGATTAATACATTTTTCGTACCTCAATTCGTACAGAGTATCGCCGCCAAAGATCGCAGCAATAAAGACACCGTCGTTTTTTAAGCTGTTGATAATTCTGCTGAAACAACCAGGAAGGTCATTGACCCAATGGAGGCTCAAGCAGCTGATGACAAGGTCAAGGCTGTTTTCTTGAAAAATGAAATTTTCTTCGTCCATAACTTTTCGCTCTATCGATAGTTCGGGCATCGTTTCGGCCTGTTCGACAAAGTCCGAACACATGTCGGTGAGAATTAATTTTCCTACAGATTCGGCCAATATATTTTTTGCCACGTGACCTCGGCCGNTGAAATTTTTGTACATTTAGTTAAATTTTGTAATTTAATTTCATAAATTTCATTTAAAAATGAATTAAATTCAATAAATTTAACTAAAATATTGCGTTCAATAAAATTTATTTCAATTTTGTTCAATTTTTCATTAAATTTAATTAATATAATTAAAAAATTAATTAAATTTAATAAATTTCATTACAAATTGAGTTAATTGAAATTTTTGTACATTTAGTTAAATTTTGTAATTTAATTTCATAAATTTCATTTAAAAATGAATTAAATTCAATAAATTTAACTAAAAAATTGGGTAAAATCAAATTTATTTAAATATTGTTAAATTTTTAATCAAATTTGATCAATATTATTAAAAAATTGAATTAATTTAATTAATCCAATTGAAAAATTAAGTTAAATTTGATTTATTCAAATTTAGTTGAATTTTGAAAATCAGCTTCGCCAGGAAACGAAGAATTTTATGCAGATAATCGCGAATTATCCTTTTCCAGGATTAATGCATTTTTCGTACCTCAATTCGTACAGAGTATCGCCGCCAAAGATCGCGGCAATAAAGACACCGTCGTTTTTTAAGCTGTTGATAATTCTGCTGAAACAACCAGGAAGGTCATTGACCCAATGGAGGCTCAAGCAGCTGATGACAAGGTCAAGGCTGTTTTCTTGAAAAATGAAATTTTCTTCGTCCATAACTTTTCGCTCTATCGATAGTTCGGGCATCGTTTCGGCCTGTTCGACAAAGTCCGAACACATGTCCGTGAGAATTAATTTTCCTACAGATTCGGCCAATATATTTTTCGCCACGTGACCTCGGCCGCAGCCGAGATCCACAGCTGTTTTGAATTCTCTCTTTATATCGAAGATTCGATCCGCCAAACGATAACCCACTTCGTCCTTAACGTAATCGTACAATTTTACGTCCGCAGCTCGAGCCGCACGCTCCCTTTGCATAAGCTTTGCATTTCTGTCGAACACGTTCATTACGCTGTCGCGCGGCAGTTGCAAACAAAAACACGAACTCCTAAATCCCCGAACCATTCTTGATGGAAAAACGTTTTTTAAAACAAGTTTCGACATTGTTTACACGCCTTTTTTTACACCAACGCGAAGATGCAATTAAAACATAAACACGTCGACTGTCATTGTCTCTCGACACGCTCGGAAAAGTGAGGTTAGGGTCGATCAAAACAACGAATCGTCCGCTCAGCTCGTAACCTCGCAAAGTTGTGTGTTTCAATGTTTCTCGTGCACACTAATTAAAATACTTCAGTTAAATTCGTTCAATGAGTTCGCCTCGAAAGTGTTTAAAAAAATTTAAACAATTCGAGTGAGAAATCCATGAAAATTGTTATTTTTTCAACTCCGCGCTCGCGTCTCTCGCAAAGCCGGTCGCGCTACTTCCGCGTGCATGAAAATATTTCCGAAAATCCTCAACTTCGTAATCGTTGCATGACAATTTCGTAGTTTTACGAAAAAAATTATTCGCAGGACCGAATAACTTTATAAATAATCTCGAAACGATTGGAATCGAATTCGCTAAGAAAATTCATGGATTATTTAAACTTGACGAAGCTGACGATTCGAGGGAGATCGAGTTTGTGTCGAAAAAGCAAAATGACAGAAACGTCACGTTTTTATTTATTAAAAATCGCGAGTGCACGTGGTTTCTGCACAAATTCGTAGAAAAGTTGAGCGTAAAATTGCTTCGGAGGACGAATGCAACGAGGAACCTAGAATTTGGTCTGCACGTGGCAAACCATCGAAAAATAATCAACAAAATGGCTTTTTCATCATAAATCGAGAAATAATCAAGTTTCGAAAGATTTTTCCATTCCATCACGTTCTGTAGCGTTTTCTCATTGGCTCTGACGTCGGACTCGAGAAATATGAATCACAGCAGCTTGATAAACCGAATGATTAACAAATCTCAAACTTTACGACGTTTTAATGTCGTAACCGATATGAAAGAAAAGTTTGAGGTGAATGAACCGGAGGGACTGGAGAAAACTGCTGACAAACACGACGATATTTCGAAATTATCAAAAAACTCAGAACCTCTCGATTTTTATCCAAAAATACCGAAAAAGAAAAGCTCGTGGTACGTCCACAGCAGAAAAAAACGTACGAGTTCTCCAGATGCTCGTGATTCTCCGGAAAATCCAACACGAAATACCGAGGAGACTGAATGGAATAAAAATTATTTATTCGTTCACTCAAAAAACGAGAGATTCCTAAGGAACAACGTGCACGCTACGCTCTTTCTAACGAACGAGGTGCGTCTGCGTAATTCCCCGAACATTAAAACAGAAAAATTCGAAATTCACGTTTAAAATTCAAAAAATTCATCCAATTTTTTAGGATCAACGAAATGACAAATTTGCCACGAAATTTCGATCCCACCATGCATTCTCTTTGTGCAAACATGCTTTACTGTGTTTTATCCAACCGAGCAACAACGTCACTGTCCAATTTGTAGAAAATTTAAAATCTGTGATAAAAAATTTTTTGGATGAGGGATGTAATTTTCATTTTGCTACGACGAGGTAACAAAATTAGTCTCGTTATTTTATTCCTCATTAATTAACTTATTAATTAATTTGATTAATTATTAATTAATTTAATTAATTTCTTGTTAATTAATTTAATTAATTTCTTGTTAATTAATTTAATGAATTAATTAATTGATTAATTATTAATGAAATTGAAACGAAAAAATTGAAGTTAATGCTTCGATCTTCTGAAAACGATTTTTTGGATAATTTGAAAATTCTAGCAATTCTGATCATTGTGGATTATTGGTTTTGAGCCACTGGGCAGGATTATTGTTGAGACTTCACGAATCGAGCGTTATTCGCTCAATCAGTTATGCCATTGGATGCTGCACTGAAAAAATATTAGTTCTTTCTTACCCGCAAGATCTTTCGTGAGGGATTTGCAAAAATCGTAACGATTCGTTGAATTTTTATCGATTAATTCCGAACCATGAAGAATTTTCGTAGAAATCAAACGTGTATGGTTTTTTTTTTTTTTGGAGAAACATGGTGAGCGACGAATTGACGGAGTTTCCGAACAAGCCACAGCCAAAATCTTCAAGGACTCGTCGTTCCGACAGCAATTCAGAGCGACGAGTACCTCCGCAAAGAAAAGAACGTGGCGATCGTGGAAACAAGTTCAAGCCCAAGAACGATCTTTGTCCTGGTCACCGGAATTTGTTCACTGCAAGTTTTTCTTCCATTTTCCCAACGAAATCGAAAAAATCGATTTCGCAACGATGTTTGCAATCAAAAAAAAATTTAAAAATTCCCCAAAAATGAAAACAACCAAAAAAATTCGAAAAAGCTTCTCGATTTTTTTCAATTCCTCCAAAAATTCCATTAAATTCTGCAACTTTGTAAAAATCCTTCAAAAAAATTCCCACATCCGCACAAAAGCTCCTCCGAGTTTCGCGTCAACCAAAAATGATTCAAAAATTTCTGCTTCGCCAGGAAAAATGTCGCAAAACTGCGACCAGCTCCTAACGCTCATTAGCTCAAAAAAAAAAGGCAAAAAAAATCGCAGAATTTCTATTGGAACCGAAGGGCTCGATGAAAAAAAAAAAAAAAATCTTTGCATTCCTTTTATGCGGCTAACATGGCGTACAATAATCAGTACAAATAATTATCTTCATTTAATAATTTCCAATGAATCTTTAGCAGGCACGATACGCCGATCCTCAGGGAAAAAATTCGTCTACGCGACTGCCGAAGAGTTTTCGACGGTGAGAAGTTTGCCGATGTCCATCGAGAACACTGCGAGGTGCTTTTTAATATTGTCGGTTGAACACACTCGTCAAAAAAGCAAAAAAAAAAAAAAAACCAATAATAATAATAATAATTACACGGTAATTCGTGTAAAACGTGTAGCGCGATTTTCTCGTAGAATGAAAAGAAACCGCAGCGTTCGCACGTCGAGAAACGTTTTTTAAAAACGTAAAAAAAATGAAAAAAATAAAAAACGCGTGGAATACGAACTGGTGGCGATTCGGAGTGGAAAAAATTGAGGATCCCGATCACTTGTCCCCTTCAGAGTCTCGCTTCAAAAAGAAAATGTGGGAAAAAATTTTTAGACTCGAAAAATACGAAAAAAAGGGCGAAAATTTTTTTCGGTCGCTATTTTGTTAGAATGTTTGTGTGTTTGTGTGTGTGCCTTAAAAAATTTGGTACTCCCTGGCACGATATTGGTTTTTCTTCATTTCATATTTAGTTTGTCATTTTTAAATATTTTACACATTCAATCGACCATCGTTAAAAAAGCGTTTTTTCCATTACAACTTATTTTACGAACTAAAGCTAAAGAGAGGATGTTCGGAGGAGAGAAAAGGGGCGGCGGAGCGGTTATTTGAAGAAAAGGAAGGAATCGCGATAGGTCGTTAAGGGCCTTCGCGCAGTTATTTCCGGCTCATTGCCTCGCGATCATCAATCATCATCGACACAATAAATCGCGACCAACCTCGCGTTTTCTTTTCTTTCGTCTCGTTCGCCTTTTCCCTAAATTTGCAAATATTTGCAAAATCTCAAAATTGAATTTTCTTCGTCACGCTGAAAATCGACACGCCACCGACACGGAAATGACGCGCCAGCGACGACAGCGTTACGTCGAAACGCAATTCGTCGTGCCTAATTTTTTGTGTATTTTTTTTTTTCGTCTGGTTGTTTTTTTTCGTTCGTCTCCAAATTTCTTTCTGTCTTGTTAGTTTTTTTGCTGAAGTTGTTCTTTTACGAGGATTAAAGTGAGTTTATTATCGAATCTTGATTTTTTTGGGCGCATTCGCTTCACTCGAGATCCGGCAACTCGTCGTCGTCGCTGTCCGACTCGCCTCCGTCTTCCGCACCGTCCTCCAAATCGTCCAGACTCGGCTTTCGAGGTGGAGCCCCACCCATGTATCCCAAGTTTCGCATCACCTGCGAATAATCCCCGAGCTATTGCAACCAATCGAAAAATAACATTCAGCCACACACAATGTTAGTTTTTTCCTTAGGCTCTAGGGCAGCGGGGAATAAACGACGTGCGCGGAAATTTGTTAATTCAAGCGCAAACGGGGTTCGGGAGGAGAATCTTCAAGGGAGTGGGCGTTGGGAACGAAATTTTTTTACTTTTTTGTGAAGATTTCGTCGATTTTTGAAATTTTTGGAAAAATTTGAAAAAAAAAGGAAGAAAAACGAGAATTTGGTGCGGGATGACGAAAAAACGGAATTTTTCGTAGAGAGATTTTCTGGGAGCTACGAATATTTCTTTAGAGCTCAATTTTGTCGAATAATTTTCATTTTTTAATGAATTTTGAAAAATGTGGAATTTTCGTGCAAAAATGGATGTGGAATGTCGACAAAATGGAATTTTTCGTGGCGAGATTTTCTGAGAGCTACGAATCTTTCTCTAGAGCTCAATTTTGTCGAATTATTTACATTTTTCAATGAATTTTAAAAAATGTGGAATTTTCGTGCAAAAATGGATGCGGGATGTCGACAAAATGGAATTTTTCGTGGCGAGATTTTTTCTGGGAGCTACGAATATTTCTCTAGAGCCTAATTTTCTCAAATAATTAATATTTTTCAATAAATTTTGAAAAATGTGGAATTTTCGTGCACAAATGGATGTGGAATGACGGAAAAATGGAATTTTTCGTGTCGAGATTTTCCAAGAGCTCTAGAGCCTAATTTTCTCCAAAAATTTTCATTTTTTCAATGAATTCTAAAAAAATGTGGAATTTTCGTGCAAAAAAATGATCCACGTCGCGGTCGTCGGTTCTAAAAATAAGAATTTGAATGTTTCGTTGGGATTACCGATTCCATGTCTTGCGGTTGGCTCTCGCTATCTTCTTCGCTGTCGTCCTCGTCCCTCCATTTGTTGAAGTCGCTCTTAAGCCAATGGAACTTTTTGTCTTCCTTGGTCAAACGCGGCCAATAAGGACCTTCTTCTTTCTTGTAAAGTACAAGCTCGATAACTCGCTCCTTGGGACTCCGTACGGTCTTCTCCGGGTCAATGTTTTTGTAGAGATTGATCGTCAACTCGTGCATTTTACGATCGGTCCCTCCGACTCCTTTGAAATAAATCTTGTCCGTTTCTATTTCGAGCGTCGGGTCTTTGCAGTCTTCTAGGCAAATTGTTACGTAGAGAATACTCGCGCGCTGAGCCCAGATTATAGGAGGCGGGATTACTCTGAAAAAACCATACGAAACCCGTTAATCCACGAGTTTCCATTCCAACGTTTACTCCGCGCGCGCGCGACCAACTTTTGCACAACGGCAGGTTGTTGCCGTTGGAACGCGCGAGAAAACATTTCTTTTCATCGAATTTTTATTCGATTTTCTTTTGCGGGCGAAAAAACCGATCGTTTTGTCGTCGTAATTGCATTTTTGGGAAAAACGAGGAAGTTTTGTTGACGAGATTTCGAGTTTTGAGCAGAAAAAATGCGGGACGCACGTATTTTCACGTTTTTATTGAATTTTTTCGTAAACACGAAAACGAATATACGATAAAATGTTTTTAGCGAGAGAGAAAAAAGATTTGAGTTGAGGATTTTGTTGGGAATTGACGGAAAATTGTGATTTTTTGAGCAGAATGTTGAGTCTTTTATTTTTGTTGTTTCGAGTGGAAGAATAATGGAAAAATGGGTATCGCGGATCGAGGGCACGAGAGACGCGATAGCGAGGTGTAAATCTGAGAAGCGATTTGCATAAGGAGCATTTCAACGGTTGCCCATTGTGTTTTATCGTTACATCATGTTGTTTTTTGTTGGCATGTGCGATTTGTGAATTTTTTTTTGTTTTTCGAAGCACGCGGTCATTTTTTTTCTTGGGCGAATAGGTTAGGCCGGCGGCATAGCGATAAATTAGCGAGTCATTGTTAAGAATATTTGAGCAATAGTCGAGAGACGAGCGCCGGCCGAGGGAACGGCGGGGCAAGGCTCTCGCGGGTCTGCTGTAAAGCTCGCGCGTATGAATATTGGCGGTAGAAATATTTCTAGCGATCGATCGGAATCGGATTCGTGAAATACGATTCTTCCGGCGTTCGGCCGAGCGAGATTACGATTATCAAACGCGGCAGAGGGGGAGGCGGGATATCTCGAGTTACGAGTTTGCACGGAGATCGCGAGCTTGCTCGATGCCCGGCCGGCGAGCAGAATAAAAATGGCGTCATTTCGATTTAATTGCGAATTTATTTGGCGAAGAATGCACGAGGAGCTTCCGGTTTTTCAGGGAAAAGCCAAAAACTCACTCGAGGCATGTGCATTTTGTCGTTAAACCAGCGAGAGAATCAATAAAATTCCTCGTGCAACATGGCGGTCTTTCGAAAGCCACGGGCGCCCTATCAGCTCACGCACGTTCGCAACTATTTCGAGACATTTTTTATTTCCTCCATCAGCCTCATTGCCGATGGAGAAATACTCAATCTCGCTTATTCAAATATTGTTTAAATAACTTTTACTTACTGATTTTCTTGACTCATTTTAGCTAAGACTTTGCCTTTCGTACACTCGAAGGAAACAAACACAGAGCGCACACTCACGTATCGCGCCGCACCAAACTGATTCGAGAATGTTTCCGATCCCCCCCACTCCCTGGCCCCTTTCCGCTCGCCGTCGCGTATCGACCAAACAACATATTCAATCAATTCACCCAATCACAGC
Organism: Hyposoter didymator; assembly: GCA_037952995.1. Classification (NCBI taxonomy): domain Eukaryota; kingdom Metazoa; phylum Arthropoda; class Insecta; order Hymenoptera; family Ichneumonidae; genus Hyposoter; species Hyposoter didymator. Next base: position 4,571,098 of record JBAJMU010000012.1, on the reverse strand, counting down.
CTCGCTGGACCTTCGAGGAGTCGACAACTTCCGGGCGCGCGATTTGAATCGACGAACGTAAAAAGATTCATTTTCGTATTGAATCTCGAATTTTTTGACGGAAAAATCATTCGACGATTGAGTCACAGTCTTTTTTCCTTTGACCTTTTCCTTCCAATGGAATTACAGCGATGTATTTCTACAATTACTACGGAAGGAAATTGAATCCGCCATTTCAACTCGCTCGACTGCCGGTAACAACGTTCCCAACACACTTCGCGCGCAACTAGAAAAATCTGCAAGGCCGTGATACGTCCGGAGGAAAAAAAATGGCACCCTCCCCCCTCCTTCACGGAGGCAAGTGTCGTTTGCTATTTGCTCCAGTATTTTTGAAAAAACGTCGGACACGAACGTCGCGGATGCTTCGAAAAAAAAAAAAATAGATGATCGCATGAGACGTTCCGATCTCTCGCGCCGTTTTCGTAACTCTGAAAGATTCCGAATAATAAACGCGTCGCGGTAATTAGTAATTATAGTTTTTTTTCCAGAAAAAGTTGAGAATTACTGTAAAAAATAAAGAAAACAAAAAACACGACAACAAAATGGCGGCAATTGTTTCTTTTTACCGAATCTCCTCAAAATTATTCTCCAACGAAGCGATTTTAATTTTAAAAAATCCCATGCACGTCGAAGACGACGCAACGTCCTTTTTCGTCGATTTTTGATCGTCCGCGAAGAAAAAAATGTACATGAACGTTGCGTAATTATAATCGAAAAGCTCGAACGTGATTTCGTTCCTTCGCCGACGTTTTTTTTCGTCAATTTCGAGTGGGAGCTCGTGTCTTTGTCCTTCAGGACTGTGATCGTTAGTTATCGCCATGTTTTTGATTAATTCCTCGTGAGCGAGTGCGTAAAGAAGGAAAACGTGCGGGGATCGTGGATGAGAAACAATACGATGCTCAGGAGGGAAGAGTAAAAACGCGCGTTGAGCAAAAAGATAGGGAGGGGGGGGGGAGAGGGCATAGAGAACTCTCGGGATTGTAGGTCATTCCATCATCGTGTGTTTAACAAAGTGAATGGTGGGGAATACTCGTGTACCCTTCTGCCTCGGTTGGCGGCCACGAGTTAACTGGACATGGAGACGGTAACCGCCAGTCTCTTTCTCCTGGAGGTTCGATCCAGGTGATGGAAAAGTGACGGCGTTCTCATAGTTCGCGCGCGCACACAGAACACACACGGGACATAACAAAGTCATCGGGCCGCGCGCGTCTCGACGTCGCTGCTGTTTTTACATCGCGAATAAACAAACGTTTGACCTTTTCAAGGTCACGAATCGATAAATCGAACGAAACGAACGGAAACTAAAGTTTTAGCAACACGTGCCGCGTAGTGTTATTTTCCCGAGTGCGGAGTGCGTTAACCGCGCGCGGACAGCGAGCCAGAGAAATCGGCCATTTCCCTCCGCGCCATAAAAACAGTTTCGACATTTTTTTTCGTTTTCAAATAAAAAATAGAAAATACTGAGTGTTCGATTACCTACGCGAGTGAAGAAAAGAGACTCGACAAAGCACCTCGTCGCTGATAGGATGTCGGGAATTTTAATCAGCTGCTAACCGGCGTGTTAATGAACGCTTCGTTAACGTCATGTCGTCCAGCTCGTTGTTCTACAAGGACAAGTACGCCGTAAGTTGTTTTTTATGATTATTCTTTTTGTTTCTCTCGAGTGCTCTCTTTAAGGGGGTTCGATATCATGAAGAATTTTCGTCGCCCTTGCCATCATATTACTTCGGGAATCGGCTCGTTGAATGATCGACTCCATGCCGAAGATTGTGTGCATGATTCCTTCGAATCCACGGGAATCTGTAGCCGATTCATTTTTCTCCTTCACTTTACGACAGAAAGTTTCTAGTTTCGCGCGCGGACTTGGTTTCACGTTTACTCCATTATGTGTATCGCGCGTGTGTGTACATCGCGCTGTGCATACAGCAAATACCAATATGTAGAGAGAACAGCACCTGCGACACTTTCACGGATATTTAAGTATCGATAGTAAAACGTCAACAGCCTCTGGACTCGACACGATGTCGAAGTCTGCATCGTTGAAATGCAACGAAAACTTGTTATAGCATCGCACCAAATTTTCATGCAGTGTTTGTCGACAATAACGAGAAAGCCTTTTTCGCCATTCGAAAAGTAAATTTACTAGAAAAATTCCAACGAGTCAATTAATTATCAAAATAATAAATAAAAAATAGATTTTTCGTTGCATTCCAACGATGCGAACCTTAATTCCCATAAATTCAGGACGTTGAAGTTTGCATCGTTGAAATTCAACGAAAACTCATTATTTTTTATAGCATCGCACCAAATTTTCATACAGTGTTTGTCGACAATAACGAGAAAGTCTTTTTCGCCATTCGAAAAGTAAATTTTCTAGAAAAATTCCAACGAGTCAATTAATTATCAAAATAATTAATGAAAAATAGATTTTTCGTTGCATTCCAACGATGCGAACCTCAATTCCCATAAATTCAGGACGTTGAAGTTTGCATCGTTGAAATGCAACGAAAACTCATTATTTTTTACAGCAGAGCCTCAAATTTTCATACAGCGTTTGTCGACAATAACGAGAAAGTCTTTTTCGCCATTCGAAAAGTAAATTTTCTAGAAAAATTCCAACGGGTCAATTAATTATCAAAATAATAAATAAAAAATAGATTTTTCGTTGCATTCCAACGATGGGAACCTTAATTCCCATAAATTCAGGACGTTGAAGTTTGCATCGTTGAAATGCAACGAAAACTCATTATTTTTTCTAGCATCGCACCAAATTTTCATACAGCGTTTGTCGACCATAACGAGAAAGTCTTTTTCGCCATTCGAAAAGTAAATTTTCTAGAAAAATTCCAACGAGTCAATTAATTATCAAAATAATAAATAAAAAATAGATTTTTCGTTGCATTCCAACGAATTCAATATCATGTTGCGAATTTTATTCGAGTTGACAATATCCGCGAAACGCAGTAGTGAGATCATCGAGTATACACACAAGTTTCTACGTTCTCGTAAATAATTACGGTATGAGCAAGTCCCTATAATTATTCTCATATCCGATACAAATGCGTCGTCGTTGCACGTAGTACTCTCAATGTCGCCCGGCGACATTAATGCCGCGCGTACAATTAGTCAGAAGCGTTGAAAAAGAGGAAAAATTGGTTTCGGCGTACGTGAAATTAACGGCGATACTTTGTTATCGAATCCGGTGTTTGCTGTCGCACGAAACTGTTGAAAGTTTCTCTATTAAATGTTGAAATCATGTCACGACGCTTCACTTTCCACAGAGTGTCTTAAAAATTATCTCGACTCTGTGCAAATATTTGCCTGGTCCATGTTCCGAAGCTCTGAGCCATTGCGTCTTCGGCCTGGAAGACACCAACGATCGCCATTATATTCCGTGTGTGTCGGTATCTTCGAATCTATAATCAACGCGAAATAGGATTCGGTTTCACTTTCTAAAGTAGATGAATTATTAGTTGGATCATTTTACGCGTGTACGTTCGTATACCTAGCGTGTAATTATGCCATAAAAGATATTCCGGGAGTTTGCCATTTCCTTAAAAACATATACTTACCTCCTGAGTCTCCCCAACTCTTTTGCTACTGCATTTTTTTTCCTTATAAACTAATTAACAGCGCTCGGTTTCTGGCTCCATAAAAATAATCATTTTCCTCATGAATCCGTTGCTTTTTTCAATAATTACTTCGTTCCGTTGTTAAAGTCTCGACATCGCAATAGCCCGAGAGAAAATAAAACGCTTCGTTCAAGTTTCAGCCAAAAATCACGCGATCGCGATTTTTTCTATTAATTATTTGTTCAATTTCAAAATTTTGGCGTTGGATCCTAAAAAAAAATTTTTTCGCTGTCCTGACCAAATATTTACGAAGAATCACAAACATAAAATTCTAAAATATTAAAAATATTTAAAAATATTTAAAATATTGGAAAATATTAAAAATTCTAAAATATTGAAAATTTAAATATTAAAAATATTTAAAATCACAAAAATAAAATTCTAAAATATTAAAAATATTGAAAAATATTAAAAATTCTAAAATATTGAAAATTTAAATATTAAAAATATTTAAAATCACAAAAATAAAATTCTAAAATATTAAAAAATATTAAAAATCCTAAAATATTAGAAATATTAAAAAATATTAAAAATTCTAAAATATTAAAAATTCTAAAATACTAAAAATTAATTTTAACAAGTCCAATTAAAAATTGGAGTTGTTAAAATTAGATAATAAATAAATTCTCGCTGATTGCTTCGCGTGTCGTCGACGGTCGCACCGTTGGCGACTCTCTAAAAAATTTAAAAGGTCGTTGGTTCACGAATCATTTCGAAAACGAGCTGCGAATCCTTTTCATACGACTCGTCCATTCAGCGGTGATCTCAATCGATGTACGAGACAAGTTAAAAAATTCATATGCCGCGTATTAATTTCGCAATACGCGTTCAGAAAACGCGATCGAGACCGGGCGCGCGAGAGATCGCGAGAGAGATCGCGTCTTGGAGAGGAACCGGCCGAGCTGCTGCAATTACACAGCAGCTCGAGAAGGATCTTGGGAGGTATATAATAATGCTCGCGGAGAAAACAAGCAAGATGATTCATTTTTCTTTTTTACTCGATTACCTTTACCGTATCGTTTGTGTATATATGCTTGTGCGTGTGTATGTGTGTGTGTGTGTGTTCGGAGGCTTTAGAGCACTAGTGATTGGCAGGAGGTGATGCATGGGGCGCGATGGCTCGGTGCAGAGCCACGCTATCTTCGCACTTTTTCATATTTCATTGTTATTATGATTGTTATTGGCAATTTGGTGAGTGGTTGATCTCGCAATAGGTGAAAAGTGAATCGTGCGTTTTGTTTTTGTAGGTTTTGTACAAAGTTTATGATTTTGAAGCTTGCGTCGTTGCAATGCAACGAAAAATTAATTTTTTGTTTATTATTTTGATAATTAATTGACTCGTTGGAATTTTTCTAGTAAATTTACTTTTCGAATGGCGAAAAAGACTTTCTCGTTATTGTCGACAAACACTGTATGAAAATTTGGTGCGATGCTATGAAAAATAATGAGTTTTCGTTGCATTTCGACGATGCAAACTTCAACGTCCTGAATTTATGGGAATTAAGGTTCGCATCGTTGGAATGCAACGAAAAATATATTTTTTATTTATTATTTTGATAATTAATTGACTCGTTGGAATTTTTCTAGTAAATTTACTTTTCGAATGGCGAAAAAGACTTTCTCGTTATTGTCGACAAAC
>JBAJMU010000012.1:4549980-4560394 GCA_037952995.1 Hyposoter didymator | reverse complement strand
TCAATCAATATATGTTCTGTTATTCTATGCACATATTTTCGTGCTGGACGTGTGCATTGGAGTTTAACAACAAAGTAGTTAAATCATCGGAGGTGAATTGCATACGAGGGAACCAAACATTTGGAAAAATTGATAGAAACTTTTTGTTGAAAAAAACAAACAAAATCGTTGATTGTTTTTATAGTTTGTCGAACGTAATAAATCCAGTGATAATCCAAAAACAAGAGTCAACACTACGATGAAATGTTTTGTTGCAGGATCTGGATGCAACGGTATTGAACCGTTTCCTTTGTTGCTACACCTAAATATTTGTTCATGAAATCAACCAAACATTCTGTATTATTTCAATTATGACTTAGTTCGCCGTATTTAACAATATAATTTGGAAGCGGGAACCAAATTTCGAGCTTTTCAACAAAATCGGGTTTTCAGTGTAGAAAAATTCGAACGAGTCAATTAATTATCAAAATAATGAATAAAAAATATATTTTTCGTTGCATTCCAACGATGCGAACCTTAATTCCCATAAATTCAGGACGTTGAAGTTTGCATCGTCGAAATGCAACAAAAACTCATGATTTTCTATAGCATCGCACCAAATTTTCATACAGTGTTTGTCGACAATAACGAGAAAGTCTTTTTCGCCATTCGAAAAGTAAATTTACTAGAAAAATTCAAACGAGTCAATTAATTATCAAAATAACAAATAAAAAATATATTTTTCGTTGCATTCCAACGATGCAAACTTGAATATCATACGAATTCCAATGTCACAAGTTCTGAATATCGTTTCCTAATTCCAACACGTGTCCCCTATTCGCAACAACGTTGTACAGTTATCGATAGCCCGTCTCCGATAAAGCCATTTACGTGGAGTATCCAACGAAGACCGATACGTTACCACTGCAAAATGCTTCATTTATAGCCTCACCAAACATTAATACCGCACTCGGCGAATCCTTAGTATACACACGTATATTCGTAAGTGAAGCTTTTGGTACAGGAAGATAAATCACTTTGAGGAATAAACTCGAGTTACGATCTTAATATCGAGGCGTGTGCACCATAGTTTCGCACGTATACATCAGGCCCCGTGCATCATCATTCTCAATGTTGATTCAATGCCTGCTTTCACAGATCTACCGATGCAAAAGTGCCTGTACGCTCCTCTGTAATAACAAAGATACGTTTCTAACGTATGTACACTGCCAATTCTCACGGCATGTAGCGAATGCTTCATAGATCGTATTCTCAGTCTTACGCGTTTCGTATTGGTCAGAACACTAAGCTCATTAATACGTGCCATTTTTTTCATCAGTTATTTTATTGAATCTGCTGCAACACGTGAACCTCGACGTACGATCATTAAAACTATAATGTTTCGATTATAAATCCAGTTAAATCTATAAGTTAAATAATTGTGCATTGGGATTAGAAAAATCACTTGCAATATGTGAAGCAATGAGAAGTACGAACGCTGGGGCATGAGAAAATTAATTGTGTTGATTCCTTTTGCATATTTTCTGCTGCATAAGCAAAATATTCATTTTGCTGTGCCAGCATTTATTTTTTTGTGAAAAATGTTTCTCTACGTAGCTCGAGAAACATTTGATTATGAAAATTATTCTCAGCTGTCTCGATCGAGTCGATATTTTTCGATGAAAATGTTGTTGGCTTCGACTGCAACAAGAATTTCGACAAATTATACGATTCTGGGGTTTGCAACGTTGATGTTCAAGGAAAAATAATTTATCTAGTAATTATTTAATGAATTTGGAAAATTGTGACAATCTTTCGAGTCCTTTGAGTTTTTGGGTGGCCAGGGAGGATTTTTATTGTCCAGAACGAAGAAAAAACAGAATTTCGTTGCATTCCATCGACGCAAACTTCAAATTATTAAATTGCATGATGCTGGAGTTGGTAACGTTTGAATGCAACGAAAAAAATATTTATTTGTTAACGATTTTTGTTTAATTTTTTGAATCGTCCAAATTTTTCGAGTCGCCAAAACCGAATTGCTTTGCCAAACAGAAAGAAGAACTTTGTGAACTTCAATGTCGTTAGAATTGCTGCAACTTGGTGCAGAAAATGCTGAGGTTCATTGACTTGTTGCAGAAAGTGCAATAAACTTGTGTTTTTGTTATTATTATATTTTTACCTGTACTCACAATTTAGCTATTTGCTGTGTTTATAAATTGTCATCGCATTAGGCGTGGGAGGATGAAAAATGTGCTGAATGGGCGAGGTCGACGGAACGACCACTCTGTCCTCTTTGGGAATTCTTCACTGGTTTCGTAATGGCGTCTTCATTCGTATATGGCGACGTCGAGCTCGCCTTCCATTCATGCTAATTAACGAGAAGAATGTTTAGTTACTCGTGTCTTTGGGAGCAACGATATTTCACGTATTCTTATGTATTTTTCGTCTTTACGTCGCACGACTCTGAGCCAGAGGAGTGGGGGAAACGTGGTCAGTGACATTGATGGATGAAAATTAAGTGTTTCGTTTTTTTCTTGGCGCCCCGAGGTCAATGAACTGGCTGAGGCGATTTTTTGTCCATTTTTTTCAAAAAGGATTAAAAATCGATTGGGCCATTCGCGAAATGTTCGTTGAATGTCGTTTTATGATAAAAATCTGTGTTAATCAATGCTGTGCGTTGCGAAAAAAAATGATCGTGCGTTCTCCAAGAAAGCTCACCCTCCGGAGTGTGGGATGATGTGAAAAGAAAGAGAAAAAAATGAAGGACAGGAAATGGAGAACAATAAGTCGGATCTATCCCCATTTCACCGACAGCATCCACGTCTGCTTTTTCCTTACCAAAGTACACAACGACGTTTTTGTATTCCTCGATCTCTACACTCTTCTCCTCGAGGTTTACGTTTCAATTGTCCATTGTCTGGTACACTTGAGATATCTCATACAATGCACAGTGGTCTTGATGCAATTGCACTCCCAAGTTTCCGGAGATATTGGAAAACGTCTGGTCCCAACTTGGGATTCATTGTTTCAGATGGTACCTGATTACTCGCTAAATATTTCCGGTTAACGATCATCCTGCAATGTTTTCTTGCTATGCAAATAAAATGCAACGAAAAATATAATTTTTATTTATTATTTTGATAATTTATTAACTCGTTGGAATTTTTGTAGTAAATTTACTTTTCGAATGGCGAAAAAGACTTTCTCGTTATTGTCGACAAACGCTGTATGAAAATTTGGTGCGATGCTATAAAAAATGATGAGTTTTCGTTGCATTTCATCGATGCAAACTTCAACGTCCTGAATTTATGGGAATTCAGGTTCGCATCGTTGGAATGCAACGAAAAATCTATTTTTCATTTATTATTTTAATAATTAATTGACTCGTTGGAATTTTTCTAGTAAATTTACTTTTCGAATGGCGAAAAAGACTTTCTCGTTATTGTCGAAAAACACTGTATGAAAATTTGGTGCGATGCTATAAAAAAAATGAGTTTTCGTTGCATTTCATCGATGCAAACTTCAACGTCCTGAATTTATGGGAATTCAGGTTCGCATCGTTGGAATGCAACGAAAAATCTATTTTTCATTTATTATTTTAATAATTAATTGACTCGTTGGAATTTTTCTAGTAAATTTACTTTTCGAATGGCGAAAAAGACTTTCTCGTTATTGTCGACAAACACTGTATGAAAATTTGGTGCGATGCTATAAAAAATGATTCGCTTTCAAACCGGAAATTGGTGAACGCGGTAAAGCAGCAGCGTCGTGGTGCAGGGTCTTATATAAAATGATAATGTCATTGTAGTTCGCCAGTGGCGAGGATATGCTCGTCCGACGTTTTTATCGTCGTCGAGTTCGCGAGCTGCTGGGAAGCGAAAAGGCGTGCCAGAGTGCCATGCAGGATTTTCCATTGCATGTAGACTGCTGCCTTTGCGAAGCAGTACTCTATGGTAAGAATCTACGTGAGTCCTTGCTATTATACTCACACATGGAAAAAGTGGCGTATTACGTCCCAGCCGACCGTGGTAAAGGTCGCGGGACGAACACGTTTCGAAGTGCATTATCGCCGCACTCTCGCTAAGTAATCTCGGAAAGTCTCTCCCGTCTCTCGACGTACGTAACGCCAGTTCAGCACGAACAAAATCCTTGTATTCTCTCAGTTGTCTAAAGTGAAATATTTATATCCTTCTCCAAAACACGGATTAACCTTATTGTTAGCAAGCCTGTAAGTATCGAATAAACCCGATGCTAAATAAATTGTTTAACCGTTCCATTCCAATCAGCGGCTTCGTTGTGAAACCCAACGAAATTTCCATCATTGCGGAGAAAACAAAAGTTGCATAGTAAAATGATATTTGCATCGTTGCAATGCAACGAAAAATACATTTTTTATTCATTATTTTAATAATTAATTGACTCGTTGGAATTTTTCTAGAAAATTTACTTTTCGAATGGCGAAAAAGACTTTCTCGTTATTTTCGATAAACTCTGTATGAAAATTTGGTGCGATGCTATAAAAAATGATGAGTTTTCGTTGCATTTCATCGATGCAAACTTCAAAGTCCTGAATTTATGGGAATTGAGGTTCGCATCGTTGGAATGCAACGAAAAATATATTTTTTATTCATTATTTCAATAATTAATTGACTCGTTGGAATTTTTCTAGTAAATTTACTTTTCGTATGCTTTTATGCGACGCATAAAATCATGTCCTGAATGAAAATAGTCCTGGAGGAATGGCGAGGAATAGTCCTGGCGAGGAAACTAAAAAACTAGTTTATTCATGTTCCTCCATGCCGAGTAGTTTTATGAAAAAGTCTGATGCATTCACTGTGGAGAGACTAATAACTGTAATGCTTACATTGACGAGAGGCGGAACGCTGTTATTTCCTTCGTACGAGCTCCCTCCTCCCGTCTCGGTATCATCGATGCGTAAAATACTACAGAAAATCGCTGTTACAGTTAAACTTCCCTGGAGTTGACCTCCACCGAACTCCACATTTAATAAAAATGATGTTGAAGTTTGCATCGATGAAACGCATCGAAAACTCATTATTTTTTACAGCAGAGCCTCAAATTTTCATACAGCGTTTGTCGACAATAACGAGAAAGTCTTTTTCCCCATTCGAAAAGTAAATTTACTAGAAAAATTCAAACGAGTCAATTAATTATCAAAATAACAAATAAAAAATATATTTTTCGTTGCATTCCAACGATGCGAACCTTAATTCCCATGAATTCAGGACGTTGAAGTTTGCATCGTTGAAATGCAACGAAAACTCATTATTTTGTTATAGCATCGCTCCAAATTTTCATACAGTGTTTGTCGACAATAACGAGAAAGTCTTTTTCGCCATTCGAAAAGTAAATTTACTAGAAAAATTCCAACGAGTCAATTAATTATCAAAATAATAAATAAAAAATATATTTTTCGTTGCATTCTAACTCTGCGAACCTTAATTCCCATAAATTCAGGACGTTGAAGTTTGCATCGACGAAATGCAACGAAAACTCATGATTTTTNTATAGCATCGCTCCAAATTTTCATACAGTGTTTGTCGACAATAACGAGAAAGTCTTTTTCGCCGTTCGAAAACGAAGGCTGTGACGAGTACATACGTAGGGTTCCGGTGTCGTTGTCGTGCTACTTCCGGTCTCATGCGGTCTCGCACACTGGCTCTCTCGACGATTTTACAATACAGATCCTTACCGTTATTTATTTAATTAAAGTCCTAACGAGGGTGCGAATGGCTCCGCTGGTCTCTCGACTAATTCTAGCATAATGACAACAATAATTATTATTATTCTTGTTGATATTGTTGTTCTCATTATCGACATTATTAATTATTTATTGAATTTTGAAATTTGTCGCAATTTTTCGTGGCGATTGAGCTTTTGGCTGGCAAAGGACGATCTCGTTTTATTGTCGGCGAAACTATGAGATGGAAAGAAATTGCTTGGTCGTGTTCAGTCTCGATCTCGATAGAACGCGGACTGAACGTGCTACGCAACGTACACGAGATCTGGATCGAGCATGCGGCGTTTCACGTATGGCTCGAAGCCCCGCGATAACGAGAGTCGCGTTTACTAAAACCGGAAACTTGCATACGAAGCCAACGACGCATTCGGTACGTGGCTGCGCGATATGTATATGTTGCCAAGCACGTGGGTGGTGCTACTGACCGCTTGACTGGATTAAATGGCCAGTCCGATAGTAAACTACCGCACGGAAGTCGCAACGTAACGCGTATAATGTAGAAACCGATCTTATCGGGAAAAGACTTTTTTTTTTTCTTTTTTTTATGAACCACCTTCACCGCGAGGGTGTCCAGTTTTCCTTTTTTAAACTTGAAGCTTTCGCTCGAGGCGAGAGCGCGTAAGCACTCATGAACTTTTATACATTTGATTAATCGCAGACTGAAAAGAAATTTTTGTTGGAAAAGATCGATATTTCGTTCGATACGTTCGACTAAACGTTTTTTTTTTTAATAATTCCAAAAATTGAGTCATCGCAGCAAGAAATATTCTAGAAAGTCTCTTCGGAAGCAAATTTTAGTCGCTCCAATCGTAAATTTTACAGACGATTCCATTAGCAACAAAATTTCCTCCCAAAATAACGAAAATTTTGAAATTATCGAAAAATATTTAGTTTATCGTGTTCAACAAAATATTGACGATTTTTAACAAAATTTCATTCCCACTGCGAGGATACGGAATTGCTCTCGTTACTGGGGACTCGTTTACGTTCGACTAAACGTTTTTTTTGAATAATTTCAAAAATTGAGTCATCGCAGCAAGAAATATTCTGGAAAGTCTCTTCGGAAGCAAATTTTAGTCGTTCCAATCGTAAATTTTGCAGACGATTCCATTAGCAACAAAATTTCCTCCTAAAATAAAGAAAATTTTGAAATTATCGAAAAATATTTAGTTTATCGTGTTCAACGAAATATCGACGATTTTTAACAAAATTTCTGGAGCATTTTCTCTCCGTATCGAGCAGCAGCTTCAAAATCCCTTCATTGACATTTCCCAATCGCGACTGAGTCACGCCTGCATAATTGTTAGGAAAAGTATCGCGAAGTAGAAAACTCGATCGAGTGCAAGAATTTCTACAAAGCGCCAGGCACTTTCTTCTTGAAAATCTCGAGCAGCAGGAAAAATAAATTTTCAAACTCCGTTGCTTATTCGGTGAAGTATTTCGAGGCCACGTGCTAGTTTCTCGCCGGATATGGTTTTTCTATCGGGTCCTTAACGTAATGCCAACACGATGTAATTTCGACGTTTCATCAGCAGTTTTCGTTTCCAAACGTTCGAAAGTAGTTCGTAGTAGAAAATTGAACGTTCGTTGTTACGACACATCGAGATTCAAGTGACTCGCTCGTCATTTTTTCAATAAAAATGCTGTTTATTTTGATTTCTTCGCACGGAACGACCGATGCGCGCGTGTGAGTGTTGCTGGAGTAAAAATAAACACAAACAATAAAATCATGTTCATCTTGCTCGGTCGCGGACGCAGCAGATAATACGATTAACCAGCACGCACGTGCGATACTCGAACGAATTATAAAAACTTTCTTACACGCCAATTATAAATGTTGGTTGTGTGGATTTGTGGCACACCCATTGACGTTTCGAAGACTCTCTGAAGTTTCCACCGTTGATATTGAACGAAAACTATTTTATTTATTAATTATTTATTGAATTTTCAAAATTATTGCAATTTTTCGTGTCGATTGAATTTTTAGGGTCAAGGGAAGATTTTTTTATCGTCCAGACCAAATATTCAATAATAATAACGAATTCTGATCAAGAAAAAACAGAATTTCGTTACATTCCAACGATGCAAACTTTCAGCTTCATAAAATAAAGACTCTGAAGTTTCCACCGTTGATATTCAACGAAAACTATTTTATTTATTAATTATTTATTGAATTTTCAAAATTATTGCAATTTTTCGTGTCGATTGAATTTTTAGGGTCAAGGGAAGATTTTTTTATCGTCCAGACCAAATATTCAATAATAATAACGAATTCTGATCAAGAAAAAACAGAATTTCGTTACATTCCAACGATGCAAACTTTCAGCTTCATAAAATAAAGACTCTGAAGTTTCCACCGTTGATATTCAACGAAAACTATTTTATTTATTAATTATTTATTGAATTTTCAAAATTATTGCAATTTTTCGTGTCGATTGAATTTTTAGGGTCAAGGGAAGATTTTTTTATCGTCCAGACCAAATATTCAATAATAATAACGAATTCTGCTCAAGAAAAAACAGAATTTCGTTGCATTCCAACGATGCAAACTTTCAGCTTCATAAAATAAAGACTCTGAAGTTTCCACCGTTGATATTCAACGAAAACTATTTTATTTATTAATTATTTATTGAATTCTCAAAATTATTGCAATTTTTCGTGTCGATTGAATTTTTAGGGTCAAGGGAAGATTTTTTCATCGTCCAGACCAAATATTCAATAACAATTACGAATTCTGCTCAAGAAAAAACAGAATTTCGTTGCATTCCAACGATGCAAACTTGAGCGTCATCGCGTTTTATTGGTCGAAAGAAAAAGCGGATATTTCAGTTGAAAACACGTGGTTAACGTTTTGTAAGGCCGCGCGTTTGAATAATCGTAGTATAATAGGGATTAAGGGGTACGCATGACCTGCATCCATATATGAATGCATATCGCTGGCTGTATATGAGCAAAGCACCAGAATTTTCAATTACTCTTCCTGTTACGATTTCGAGGCGAGACAAATATCGGGACCCTGTAATTTTTGGCTCTCCTTTTGTCTCGCTCGCATTGTCCCTAAAGATTTATGAGTCCTCTTGCATTGAAGAGATTTTAACGGTTCACTTTTTGGGTCACGGGTCGACCCCCTTAACGCCCACGAACTCTCGCGGTTACGCGATATTCGGCTCGGTATTTTTTTTTTTGAATCGATGATTTTTAAATCGGGAATTTCGATTTTTCGATCGAGTTTTTTGGCTGATGAGGAAATTTTTCTTTTCTGAAATGAATCGGAGGTTTTGAAATTATTTTTCAATATTCAGTCCAAAAACACAAACCTCACAAACGCTCGGCTGTGCTTACACGTTCATCACGATGCTTCACGAGCCTGTGAAGGTCCTGCACAACGTGCATTATCTCAGTCGCACTTGGAAACGCGTCAATACGCCCAGCAAAACATTTAGACGCGATGCTCGTTTCTTTATGCACCAAAGTTGCTCATACGTCACAGCGTTTTTTTTTAAACCCACTCCATCAACCGGATACGTTTATACGCAGCATCTGCCCATGCCTTTCATGGGAACGCCTTTTTTTTCCAACATCATATCCACGCGAATAAAAATGGCCCACATTTCTCGATGCTGCAGAAAAATGTGAAAATTAGAATGCAGAGCGAGAATTTTTAAACAAATTTTTACATTTTTTCGTTTCTGGATTAATTTTTCAATTTTTTAAAATTTTTTTCCACTCTGTTTTTTTTTATTTCCACAATAACGTCCCTGGTTCGACGTTTTACGTTCCATCGACCTCTACCTATCCACCACGACGATAAGGCTTCCCTCCCATCGAGCTGCATTCACCACTGCAGTCGTCCCGACGCTGCACTGAAAACCCGATTTTGTTGAAAAGCTCGAAATTTGGTTCCCGCTTCCAAATTATATTGTTAAATACGGCGAACTAAGTCATAATTGAAATAATACAGAATGTTTGGTTGATTTCATGAACAAATATTTAGGTGTAGCAACAAAGAAAACGGTTCAATACCGTTGCATCCAGATACTGCAACAAAACATTTCATCCTAGTGTTGACTCTTGTTTTTGGATTATCACTGGATTTATTACGTTCGACAAACTATAAAAACAATCAACGATTTTGTTTGTTTTTTTCAACAAAAAGTTTCTATCAATTTTTCCAAATGTTTGGTTCCCTCGTATGCAATTCACCTCCGATGATTTAACTACTTTGTTGTTAAACTCCAATGCACACGTCCAGCACGAAAATATGTGCATAGAATAACAGAACATATATTGATTGAAAGTAAATATTTCTTTGAATTTTGGAATTTTTTTTTGAAATTACATATGGATTTTGTTGCTTAGTACAAATTATGACAATGATTAACTATGTTTTTTTTTCTTTGAACAAAATTTCAATAACAAACGATTATCATATTTGCAATGGTAAAAACAGTATAAAAAATGTTAATTTCGCGTGTGAGTCATGCAATTATTGATTTCCAACGTTTAATGACAGAGAGTAAATTTATTTCGTCGATTAAAATTTCTACCTCATCGGGGGATCGAACCTAGTCCTACCTATTCTACCGAACTTCTACCTAAGAACCTTATCCACTGCGCTACCGATCGCTTGTAGAATAGTTGTATTCATTCCGCCTATTTGTCTTTCAATGTGTT
>JBAJMU010000012.1:4510045-4549749 GCA_037952995.1 Hyposoter didymator | reverse complement strand
GTTTTTTTCGACAAAATTGTTCAATTCATGCAACGGAACCATTTGTATTTGGGAGAAAAATATTTTGTGAGCTCGGTTTTCTAAATTAAACAAACATCTTGAAACATATTACAAATATGCGGCTGGAGAAATGTAATCATATTTATGCTACGCACAAAATCTTTGATTACACGGAAGTTGTTGACTGAACCAAAATATTTTTAAATCCAACAAAACCGTTCGATTGTAACTAAGTGATGTTTTTAAATCGTAACACTATCGTTCAGTCGTGAAATTTTATGAACAGTAACGAACATATTGTTGTGAGCTATAAATATGCTATCAGCCGACCGAAACGATATTAGTATTCCTAAGAAAATAATTTTGTTGAGTATTTCAACAGTACATTTTGCTAGAACGACTGTAACTTATTTACCGCAAGTAAATAATAGTTGGATTAACAAAATTGTGGACCTACAAAATGAATTTAGTTGATGCGACCAGATCGGGTTTTCAGTGTGAGAAACGTAAAGACGTAACTCGCTGGATTTTACGAACTCTGCACAATGTCACCCTCGCCATTTTCTTCTCTAGTCCTCGTTTCCAACGTTCCACACGTCTTCGTGTCTGTGTGTGTGTGATCAGCACACGCCCTAACTGTACACAACGCAGCGACAAGAAACGAAACTGTAAAGATTCGTAAAGTTCGTAGTTTCCAGGTTTCGAGCGGACAATTCCAATTATCCTAATTAGAGGAAGGGTTGTTGTACTTACTGCCCAACGTGCATGGCTTATTTCCTTCTTAGGCGTTATGTGATACATTTCTCCGAGTCCATAATTAGTACGTACACATATTTAATATGCTGAATAAATATTTATCGTGCATCACACGCACGCGGTTATGGCACGTCGAGGTGCCAACGATTCTCACGTGATTCTTCGTAACAGAATATACGAAATGTATAAATACGAACTGTAGAACATGTTTCCCTGAACAAAAATGCAGGTGACGAAATTTTGGCGAATAAAAAAAATTCTAGTCCCATTTTACAGTAAATTTGAATTATTTATGTTTTTTTTATTAATTATTTTGATAATTAATTAACTCGTTCCAGAGAAAAATGTAGGTGACGAAATTTTGGCGAATAAAAAAAATTCTGGTTCCATTTTACAGTAAATTTCAATTATTTCTCATTTTTTTATTAATTATTTTGATAATTAATTAACTCGTTCCAGAGAAAAATGCAGGGGACGAAATTTTGGCGAATAAAAAAAATCCTGGTTCCATTTTACAGTAAATTTTAATTATTTACGTTTTTTTTATTAATTATTTTGATAATTAATTAACTCGTTCTAGAGAAAAATGCAGGGGACGAAATTTTGGCGAATAAAAAAAATTCCAGTTCAATTTTACAGTAAATTTCAATTATTTCTGTTTTTTTTTATTAATTATTTTGATAATTAATTAACTCGTTCCAGAGAAAAATGCAGGGGACGAAATTTTAGCGAATAAAAAAAATTCTGGTTCCATTTTACAGTAAATTTCAATTATTTCTCTTTTTTTTATTAATTATTTTGATAATTAATTCACTCGTTCCAGAGAAAAATGGAGGTGACGAAATTTTGGCGAATAATAAAAATTCTAGTTCCATTTTACAGTAAATTTTAATTATTTATGTTTTTTTTATTAATTATTTTGATAATGAATTAACTCGTTCCAATCAAAAATGCAGGGGACGAAATTTTGGCGAATAAAAAAAATTCTAGTTCCATTTTACAGTAAATTTCAATTATTTCTGTTTTTTTTATTAATTATTTTGATAATTAATTAACTCGTTCCAAACAAAAATGCAGGGGACGAAATTTTAGCGAATAAAAAAAATTCTAGTTCCATTTTACAGTAAATTTTAATTATTTACTTTTTTTTTATTAATTATTTTGATAATTAATTAACTCGTTCCAGAGAAAAATGCAGGTGACGAAATTTTGGCGAATAAAAAAAATTCTAGTTCCATTTTACAGTAAATTTTAATTATTTATGTTTTTTTTTATTAATTATTTTGATAATTAATTAACTCGTTCCAGAGAAAAATGGAGGTGACGAAATTTTGGCGAATAAAAAAAATTCTAGTTCCATTTTACAGTAAATTTCAGTTATTTCTGTTTTTTTTTATTAATTATTTTGATAATTAATTAACTCGTTCCAGAGAAAAATGCAGGGGACGAAATTTTGGCGAATAAAAAAAATTCTAGTTCCATTTTACACCAAATTTGAATTATTTATGTTTCTAATTATTTTTTTACCAAAACCAGCAACACCATCGTTCCTAAAATGTGTTGGAGAAATTAAAAAAATATAATTTTGATAATTAATGAACTCGTTCGAATTTTTCTAGTCACCTCAGTTTTCGAATTCCAAAGAAGTTTGTTCCGTTTTTCAGATCGCAAAAACCGATCGTTTCCCCATCGTAATTACATTCTGCATTTTAATAAAGAGCTCTGTCAAAGAAATGCAAGAATTTCGTTGCATTCCAACGTCATAAAGATCCCGAGGACGTAAAACTCGACGAGCTGTTGAATTATCACGAGAACGATTTTCCTTATGCATGTTTTCTCCTCCATCATTTTCGATCCGATCGATTATCAACTATTTGTTGTTCAGCCAGTGTGTTTGTAAGCTCGTTAAATTCACATGTGCATAATATGTCTCCCAAGACATAAAAACGATCTCAAGCGAGAGGCTGATCGCGCGTTAATAGCGAGAAGAGTGTAAAACTTGATTTACATATTTATATTTTCATGGAGTTTGAGAACAAGGCACGTTCACCGATATACAGCGTTGCAGAGATTGTTGGAAAACGGTGTGCGGAGAGTCTGTGCATTTTCAACATTGCACATGCACCTCAAACCTCGTTTTACCTTTCTTATGAATCCTCTCGATATAAATATACATTGTGAATTAGTACGAAGCCTTATTCGTCCACACAGTAAATTCTCGTCGAGTGCGATCTTTCAAAACGTTCTTCCACGCTTTCTGCTCCATGCCATTGTTTTTTTTTTTTTTTTAAGAAGAAAATCCTTTTCGACGGGGAAACAAAACGAGTTTTATTTGTTGCACGGAATATTAATTGTTTTCAGGAACAAAGAGCATCGAGACTTTCATATCCTTTTGCGATCGAGATTTTTTTTAAATCTTCCCAATAATTCGAATCTCCGAGATTTATTATTGGGCTACCGGAGAAAAAAGTTTATGGGAAAGAAACGTCGATGCAGTCGCGAGTGCATACGAACGACGGTGAAAATTTATGCATCTGCATCAGCGATGCACTTTTTTTTTAATGGCTCTATTAATTCATTGCGGATCGCTTCCTTGTTTTGTTTTACAATGCTCGTTGAGAAAGCGTTTCCTAATTTTTATCTTCCTGCATAAAATAAAACTGCTAGAAAAATACGAAATGTACGACATTTTGAAATTTTCAAAAAAACGCTGTCGACGCTCTAACTTGCGCAAATTTTGAGATTCATTCCTAATTTTTTTTTTATCAATAGAGTATCATGATATGAAGGTTGGAATTGAATTTGGGAAATCTCGGTTGAACGGTTTGAATTTTATGATTTTTTGAATTTTACGAAAATTTGAGATTTTTGAAAAATCGTCCAATCGCTCCAATTTCTGCAAATTTTATAAAATATCGTGTCAAAGTTTGTACGTTGTCTTTACTTTCTGGAAAATTGACGAAATACTTTGTTGGAATTGCTAGAAAAATACAAATTCTACGGAATTTTGAAATTTTCAAAAAAACGTTGTCGACGCTCTAACTTGCGCAAATTTTGAGATTCATTCCTAATTTTTTTTTTATCAATAGAGTATCATAATATGAAGGTTGGTATTGAATTTGGGAAATCTCGGTTGAACGGTTTGGATTTTATGATTTTTTGAATTTTACGAAAATATGAGATTTTTGAAAAATCGTCCAACCGCTCCAATTTCTGCAAATTCAGTAAAATATTGTTGACAAGTCTGAACTTCCTCTTTGCTTTCTATTTCGTTAACTATTTATTATCAAAATAGTTCGAAATGAAAATTCGATCGCATTTCCCGTGCAAATGCATCAGTGCGTTCGTTTTTTTTCTCGTTTTCATAAAAATCCACTATTTCGATGAGTATTTTCCAAGCTTGCGTAAAAGTCGCGTGCCTTTGGTGCTCCGAGAGTTTGGTCCACGTGCGAGCGAGTTGCGAGAGTGCCAAGACTAAATATAATCATCGCGCAGGAGGAGAAAAAGCATGCTCGAGAGAACATTTCCCCCCCGCATAGATTTACTCTCTGCGACTTACGCTGCACACGCTCAGGTTCCGTGGAACGAGAGAGAGGTCCGGAGGAATCGAGAAGAAAAAAAAAAAAAAAAATATGAATAGAAAATAACACGAGAAACAGTGAGTCTTTTTGGTTAGTTCGGGATCTTCGTGTTCTCGCGTCCCGCAGTCGCGGTCGAGTGCAACAACTCTCTCGGTGGTAACAACTTTTTTCAACATCAAACTATATACGTGACGCGACCGCAAAAGTCTGTGTTGTGCAGTCATTTTTTTACGTTCCCGGTTACCAACGTAACGAGCGAGATGTTCTTTTGTTTATCTTGCGAAATATTTATGTGACGAAAAATATAAACAAACAGTTTTGTCAAAACTTTGTCAAAAATCGAGTATTTGGAAAATTTTTGTCAAGCGAAGTGAATCGTGCGATGTCGTAGTGACAAAAAAGTTTTTCTTTTCTGCGACGTCGCAGCATTTTGAAAAATCTTGTCAATCTCGTTTGTCCGTGGAATTTTGTTTTTTTTTTAAATTTTTTCTATTAATTGTTTGTCAAATTTTAAAAATCGTGACAATTTTCGTACCGATTTTGTGTTTCGTGAGCTCTGATGAAAAATTCAGCATCGTGAGGACTCTCGAAGGTCCAGCTGTCGCGCAACCGATCGAATGAGCTGACACTGAAATTTATTTTCCTCCGTACGAGCGTGACGTGATCACAGACATTCGCTGTCAACCGAGGTCCCTTTTTTATCCTCAATTTTTCCCATTTTATTGCTGCAAATTCATTCCCTCGGAAAAAAAATGTTCGCGCGCGATCTATTGTTGGTTTTTTGCTCCATTCTTATAACTCGCGAGCTATTTCCTTTCCTTTGCGTTCGATGTGTGACTCTGCGAGAATTTGCCAGTGCAAAACTCTTCGCGATCGCGAACGGAGGCACTTTCGGATCCTCGCAAAGTGTTTGAAATTATTTATCCATATTTTTCGATAACAAAACGTGAGTTTTTGGTGCCAAATAGAAAAAAAAAAAATAAAAATAAATAAAAATCATTGAGACCAATTTTTTAAATAATTTCCCATCGCGACTCCGCGTGTTTCGAAAATTGCAACGAAGGATCCTCGTATTTAAAGCTCGGTGGAAAAATAATTGGTAAAAACTTCCCGACCGCTGGCCAAGGCCAACGGTTACAATAGTAAATTCAACTGCACAAAAGTCTCGATGTGGTAAAAGCTAAAATTAGATCCTCCGAGTAATTGTGATGCTCGTGGTGTCGTAATATCTAAAAAAAAAAGAAAAAAAAATTGCTACGATCCACTTCGCACTAACCCACCTACAGTAATTTGCTAATTCGAGCAAACATCTGTTTTCTATCGTTCACTATATATAGTTTGATGTTATTACGATTCAATAATATCAATTCGAATAATTCAATGTCGAGAAACCTTTCGAGCCATTGACGGCGTGCAAAAATTCCGAAAAAAAGTTTTTAAGCTTTCGTTTTTTCTTAATTTCGTTTCCCATCGTTGCAATATTCTTTGTGGGTCGCAAAAGTCGGTCAAACTAATTATAAAATGGAACAATAACGATTTTACTAAAAAGTAATGAGAATAAAACTTCAATGTCATCCAAAAAATACTTCCTTATTGATAATTTCTTGAATTTTCAAAATCATGCAAATTTTCGAACCAATATTCTTCGTGGGTCGCAAAAGTCGATCAAATTAATTATAAAATGGAATAATAACGATTTTACTTAAAAGCAATACGAACAAGACTTCAATGTCATACAAAAAATACTTCTCTATTGATTATTTGTTGAATTTTCAAAATCATGCAAATTTTCGAACCAATATTCTTTGTGGATCGCAAAAGTCGATTAAATTAATTATAAAACGGAATAATAACGATTTCATCAATAAATATGAATAAGAATTGAACGTTATATGAAAAATATTTCTTTTCATTGATGATTCGTTTAATTTTCAAAATCATGCAAATTTTCGAAACGATATTTTTTTGAAGTAAAAAAAAATCGTTGCCATCCAACGATGCGAATAAAATCACGTTTTTAATTTCGTTTGGGATTCGAAACAATTCGGAGCAGCACACCCAAAGTGTGTCCGTGCTCCAGCAGAGTAATGATTTACGAGCGACATTCGGAAGGTCGATCGTTGTGTTTTTAATGCGGTTGGCATTACATTCGCGTGCTCGAATGTCTGCGATCGAGTTTCCTTGGGGTCCTTGACGCGCTAATTATTCTCGCGACGCGGGGATAAATCCGACACGATATTTTTTTCATCGTCTAATTTTTGATGGAGCTGGGAACGCAAACCCGCGATCGGTAACGCGCTCGTTTGTGCATTTTTGCCCCCAGGAGCACGATGACCTTGAGCAATCCGATCTTGATCCATCGTCAAAGTTCATGCGCGCGCACTTTCCGCGACACACGACGCTCGATCTCTGCAGAAAATCGAGGACATCGAGTTCTGCAATGTCACCACTGCGATTTCTCGCTTTTTTTCCCTGCGACGCTCGTTTTTTCGTTGCCAACGTCGCCAACGTCAGCTCCATCGTTGCTTCCTTACAAATCTTCTGTGTACACACAATTTTACTCAAGACTCAGCCACATCGCGCGAGCAGTCTCGTGGCTATTGCATTTTCCCAGAGAAGCTGTACTCGTACGTTTTGCTCCCGCGGTTGTATAACGCTCTCGCACTGCTCTGTACAAATGTACAAATGAACAAACACAGACTATCGCATATAGACTTTTATTCATACCGTTCGTTCGAATGTCTCTGTGTGTTCGTCTTTATTGCAGTCACACACGTACGTCTGCATGTGTGTCCAATCCAATACGGATATAATCGTTTGACGCAGTTGTGTAATACGCTCGGGACTTCCACATGAGCTCGAGTTCCATCATCAGTCCGGATCCAGTCGAGCAACGCGGGAGTCGCGCTCGACGATATTCTCTCGTGCTCTTGTGTATATTCATCGTCATCCCCGTCGACGCCGGCGTCGTTCTCTCTCGATAATACCAAATCTCCAAAATGGAGAGACTTTGGGTCGCTCCGAGTTTTCGTTCGGTCGAAAATCAAACTTTTTAGTGAGTCGAGCGTGAATTTCTATAAAAAAAAACGGAAATTCTGTTTTTTCTTGAGCAGGGCTCGCGATTTTTATTAAATATTCAGTCAGGACGATAGAACGATCTTTTTTTTAGGATCGAAACAAAAAATCTTTGCAATTTTTCAAAAATCGAAAAAATTTTGAAATTGAAAAGAAAATGAATAGAAATTTTTTTTTTTCGTTGAATTCCGAGGTTTCGAACTTGAGTGTCATTTCCTTTCGTGAAATTCTGGGTTGGGTCTAGTAATCGCGTTTAAATACGACGTCAGTTTAAAAAGTTGCGATCGAATGCGAGATTTTCGACGGAGGAATTTTCGTACGAAAAAAATTGGCCTCTCCATAATATTTGCTCCGGAAATCCTTCCGCTAGTTCGTCGCTCGAGAATGTAAAATAAAAAAAAAATGAAAAATGCCGACGGTTGACAATAAACGAAAGAAATAAAATCAACACATTGACGCAATTTGTCAGTGACGTGATTTCCGGTTTCCATATTGATTGGAATTGTGTTACAGCAAGGTGCACGTGTTTGTGCGTGCACGGGTATTGCATTGCGTCGTCGTCCGGTTGCAAATGTGACTGACCGCTCGAGGCAGCTCACGCCCGCGGAAAATACACATTGCTTGACACTTGGATAGTTGACAAAATTTTCCTCAGCCCCACGAAATTTCATTGCGAAATTACGTTCACAAAGGTCATCGACCTCCCGCGCTCGAAAAACGTTTCGGTCAACAAAATCACGAGCATTCGGATTTCGTGAACCCGTTCTAATTATATCCTGATGATAATTGAATTCCCTGAATACACAATCATTGGAAAATCATTTTTTAAGCGATTTTCCTTTGCCAACGAAACGCGAAGCATCGTCTTGATTTTTTTTTTTTTTTTTTCGAAATTTAGCCGAAATTTTAATTTCTTCGTGACTCAGCAGATCCATCGGAATTCACGTCAATTAAAAATGCATTAAGAACGATGCGTAGAAAAGTTTGGAATAAAATTCCAAACTTTTCATTCAAACTGAATCATTCTTCTCGACGAACTTGAAGTTTGCATTGTTGGAATACAACGAAATTCTGTTTTTTCTGTATTTTTCATTGGTCCCGAACGCAATTTACTAGAATAATTAGAACGCATCAATTAATTATCAAAATAAATAAATAAAATAATAAAATTGCATGTGACTGATCGGAAAATCTAAAGAATATTTCGTAGCCTCTTGGAAATGAGTTTTTTTCGTCGGTTTCGTCACGAAAGAAAATAGCATGTTGTTCTCACGAGCTCGGGGCTGCAATTACGCAGATGAAAGGAATGCAAAAAGCGCATAATCGGAAAAATTTATCGGAAAGACCGTTTGGATAGTTTTCTTGCATCTCTGGTCGACATTTACGCGACGTTTTGTTTTTCTCGCTTAGCAAATCGTGGCTGTGTTTAATTCTCAATTTAACGAGCGAGTGCACCTCCTCCGGAGGCCTATTTTACTATTTTGTATGTATTCTCATGGCGATTTTTATGTGCCAGCTAAAATTTATAGACGTTTACGAAGCCTTCGTAATAAAAAGCCCGAGCAGATAATTCCTTCTGGCTTCTTTACGTCCCGACATCGCGAATGGCACTCGCAGTTACGCAAACGCGATTATTGTTTCGCGCCTTCTTCCTCTCCACGTACACGCGAGTCAGGCCCTGCTCCAATTCAACAAATCGTTTAACGACCTCTTTCGAAAACGCACGATTTAGTCGCTACACCACAATCCAGCCTATAGACTCGACTCTCATGATATTCAAGTTTGCATCGTTGCAATGCAACGAAAAATATATTTTTTATTCATTATTTTGATAATTAATTAACTCGTTCGAATTTTTCTAGTAAATTTACTTTTCGAATGGCGAAAAAGACTTTCTCGTTATTGTCGACAAACGCTGTATGAAAATTTGGTGCAATGCTATAAAAAATAATGACTTTTCGTTGCATTTCAACGATCCAAACATTTGTCGCAATGTTTAATCATTTATTTTTTATTTATCGAGGTCGCTGCAGAGTTTCGAGAATCAGTCGAGAAATTAGTTTAGGATCAAAGATAAAGAAAGAGGTCTATATAATTACCAGCCAATTAGGGGTCAAGAGCTCCGGTATATCCCAAAGATAAAAAAACTTTTCAGACGTTGATAAAACGCAGGAAAATTCAACGAACAAAGTCACGATGATTCTAATGAAATTTTGAGTAGCAGGAATCGGCACTAATCGCCATAAAACTGTCAGCCATAGAGCACCATGGTAATAGATTTCTTTTCACATAAAATGCAGTTACCATCGCGACTCGAAGTTTCTATTGCATGGCCAACTCGGTGGCACGATATATAATCATTATAATGACTCGTAATTTTAATACTTTTACTCTGCGTTCTTTATGATACTCGGGAAACTCATTGAGTTACGAATAAATTCGGTTGGGCGAGTATCGGTGTTAGTATCTTTTCAGAACATCGTTTCAGATCGGGAGGCTCGTGTATAATCGATCATAAAATTCTTTTCACGTAGAATTTAGTCGCTCGTACACATTCTCGTAATTCTTGCTCGTCTATTTAGATAGACATTTCTCGCTTCGTTTCTTTCTCTCTCCCACACGCACGCTCCTGCTGTCGGGCTTGATTCGTTGGTTAAATGTACGAGAGCACCGTTTCTCTAATACAACGGACTCGGGGGCAGCAACTAGTTGGCTCAGTGAGCTCGACACTCTTCGTCGTTCGGTAACGTCTCCCCGCGTTGTGCTATCTCCTTCCTCAAAGAGAAACAAGTGCCAGTCACTGTCCACTATCGTGTGTCTTGATCAACGAATGGGGACATTGTAGTGCGCGCGAGTATGAAAATGTGATCGTACAGCGTGTGTGAAGGATCGTGTCGAGTCTTGTGATCGGGCCAAGCCCGGCAGCAGCTCTCGTACAATAACACTATGCGCGCA
Source organism: Hyposoter didymator (assembly GCA_037952995.1). Taxonomy (NCBI): domain Eukaryota; kingdom Metazoa; phylum Arthropoda; class Insecta; order Hymenoptera; family Ichneumonidae; genus Hyposoter; species Hyposoter didymator. The sequence continues at coordinate 4,539,382 of JBAJMU010000012.1, read as the reverse complement.
CCTGTTTCGTGACACATGGACGCCAAGACGTTGAAATTCAATCAGCCTTAATCTTAGATCCCTCCCTGACACGAGCAGCAAACTTGAGATATTTTCGATCGTAGTTTTTAGTAAAGTGCAGCGTTATGGAAAGTATTGATGGGCCATGAGAAATTTTTTCAAATCATTGGGCACAGGTAACTGGGAACATAAATAGGCAGAGATTTTTCGCGATATGCACAGTGACTCAACGTATTAATAGATGCAGGTATCGACTCAGTGAATTCTTCGAAAAGGTATCGTGGAAAATGATGCAAAAAGCTGACTCAATTGTGTGCTAGAGGATTTTTCGTCATAGGCACTGGAAATATTTGTGCGACCAAGTGATTAGCTGAGAGTGAATAAGAAAAAGTTACCTGAACGACGTAGCAGGTTGCGGCTATGTGTGTGCGGTGGAGTGTGTGAGTGTTTGAACGTCTACGCAGATTCGTGACTGAGTGTATTTGAACAAGAGGTGATGAGTATGGAGCACAAAAGATGGTGGAATACAAATTGGTCCAAAGTGCGTTGACGTTTGCGGTTATCAGCTGCTCCGCGAGCAACATTTGTCTGATTGCGTAAAACGAAAATGTAGGCTGACCTTGATTGGATGTTGATTCGTACGAGGCGAGTGCATCGAAAAGAAAGGTGCGTGGAGGTGAATCCGTTTATCGCGCGTTCAGCATCGAAAAAGGAGAAATCCAAACACAAAATATTAATCGGTCAAATATCTCGTTTGATTTCCTGCTTTGGGGACTAGAAACTCTCCACACATTACGTGTTCGATATCTGCATCCAGGAAATTGCGAAAACTCGCCCATAGAAAAGCGTTTTTATAGAAACGACATATTAAGTAGACACACACAATCGCTATCGTACAGATATCACTGGTCGAGGGCGCGTGTCAAACGTGCGTGCTGGAGTCACATCACCGTGTCGCTTACCGCCAGTCTACGAGTTTACGAAACACGTTTTGTGTTAACCCAACGCGGTTCGATCCTTTATATGCACATGCTTTCAATGTGACGATGAAGGAGAATCCAGAACCGCCAAGTTTCCACCACTGTGCCGTTTCAACTTGACGCGCTGCAACAGTTTTCCAGTCGATGCAACGGGACCACGAGGATAGATTATCAACCGCACTTGAGAGGTCTCGCACGGTTTATACGACTCGCGGATAGTCTCGGAATACCCGTGTGCGTGTGTTTGATAATTAAATAACAGTCTATTCGATTCCATCATCAGTTGGCAACGGTGCGCGTCCCAGAAAACTCAACGAAAGATAAACGATAATTATTCACGAGTTCCCCAACCACCGTTGCTTCCATCTCAGAGATTTTCATCAATCTGATGATATTCAGGATCGTTGTCACGTGACAACGAAAATCATTCGTCCGGTATAATAATGAAAGAGGTCAAACAGGCGTGGAGTTCGCTGCTGTCATCAAGAACCTCCGTGTCGAGCGGTACCTCGGCCACTACCGCTAATCCTGCTGCCTCAAATAACAGTTCCATTTGTGGCAACTCTCGAGCAACGTGGTACGATGCCCCGATCCCTGAGATAATCCACGAGCGAACATTTCACCAAGAAGAAATGGACAGCTCTGCAAAAAAGTTTAAAAAACCGGAAGCAACTTTCAGAAGTGGAGAAAATGCTGGCAAGGAGTTGAAAGACTCACCACCGAAACGGAGGTTGAGCAAAGACTCTGGTATCGAAACTATCGCTTCTTTGCGACGGACCTTCCTCGATGAATTCCGCAAGTCCAACGTCCTCGATGAACACGACCAAGTTATCGACCCCGAGACACTTCCCAGGTCTGCCATCACCATCGGACGCATCAATCATGCCAATTTCAACGATGAGGTGCTCTATCAGAATAACGTCGAGGCAGCACTCAACAGTTTGAGCAAAATCTGCACCAAAGAACTAGAAATCAGCGCGGAATCATCAGTTCCAAGAAATCCCGTTGATCTCGATGATGATTCGATGGAGCATGATGACGAGCGTTTGGATCATGGATCCAATGGAAGCATCGGTGTTGAGAGGAGGAGGAGGAGACGAAGGAAAAGTAGCAGTGGCAGTAGCAGCAGACGACACAGTTCCAGCGTTGAATTGACAGCAAGATCGACGGTGAAAACGGATGAAGACGGAGTGCCAAGAATCAGCTTCAGTTTCCTTCGCAACGAAGAGAACGCCAAGCCATTTATTCGAGATATTCCGCTGGACGATGACAACGAAGAGGAAATGAGTCTGGAAGTGTCGGAGCAATTGGTCAGAGAAGAATTGTACGATTTGCCGAAAAGTGGATCAACGAAACGTGTCGTTGATGAAGATGAGCCTGAAATTAGTGCCAAGCTTGGTGTCGAGGCGGATATTGGAAGTAGAGAAAAGAAACCGACGACTGAACTGCCTCCTAGAAGACTAGTTGGTTGCGGAGGAAACAGTCATGTCGAGGTTCCTCAGAATGTCGAACTTTACGATTTCCCAAAGAATGGTAGACCTGATCTACCAGCTAAAGGTCCAAGGATCATTACCAAGGCGAATGTGGTGTCTGAACATCGAATCTTCATAAAATCCACCAGATCCCGATGCGCCGAAGACATTGACAACCTGGAGGACAGACTTTACGAAACTCCAACGGATGCGAGTCATTTTCCATGCGGAGTTTCGAAAAGCAGTGAGATTTTGAATGCGACCTTCAATGATGACGTTGGAGCAGAGCCAAGTGCTGAAGGATCGAATGTTCCACGGGATCTGAACAAAAGGAGTCGTGGGTCATTGAGATCAGGCAGAAGCGTCGGAAGGATCAAAGTTCTGGACTCCGACAGGGCAAAAGATATTCAGGCTTATTACTCGGACCCGGAGTGTCAGGAGAGCTCGGGGAGTATAGAAAACTTGGAAAGTGAGGAAGGAATGAAAAATCGTAAACGTAACCGTCGACTGGGTAAAGCGTGGGGGAAAATGCGAAGTTGGTTGAGAGAAGAGAAATCACGTTTGGGGGAAGTAGTGACGAGGCACGCAAAGTTGCAGGCAGTAGGAATGCATCGTAGTGGCAAATCGGAGAACGGTTTGTCGTCGTTGACAAGTCGAACGGGCTCGTACGATTTGACCGAAGCGCGAACGAGGCAACTGGGCTCGGTTACTCGCGTTGAAGAGTTTGGACTGTCTTCAGTGTCGGAGGAAGGTAATGCCTCGGATTCCGAAAGGCCTGATTGGTCTATGGACGAATTGAACGTTGATGGCAACGACGGATGTGCCTTGGAAATTGATCATGATGATGATGGCCACAAGGAAGAGAAAGAAAAGCACAGGAAACGAAACCATTTGGATTATTCCTCAAACGATCCTCCGGACGGTGATTTAGCTCCAGGAAGATTGGGACACACTTTGAGTTCGGATAATGTGCACAGAGGGATGGGAATTAAATTAACTCCGGTATCGTTCAGTGTCGACAAATTGTGCAGTGACGAGGTCAACAGCGATGCAACCAACGGGATCGCTGCTCGTCGGGACAGTGAACGAACGACCACAGCCACGATCATGACGACGACAACAAGTACCACCAGCAGAGCAGATCACGTTGGGAAAGGTGGTCTGATTAAGAGGAGAATGCTCGGGTCAATCAGGGGGTTAATGGCTTCCACTCATCTCCTTCAACAGCAGCAACAGCACCAGCACGAGTCTGAAGAGGTAGCTAAACTCGACCACAACTCTCACTACGCCATAATGTGTGTGCGAGTTTTCTTATTTGCTAGATATCATCTGCGAATATATAAACATGTATATTCTCAGCTTGTGATATCGTACACGTAGTCTATATGGCGACGAGTAAACATTGCATTCCATTGCGCTCCCTGATCTAACTCACTTGTCTACATCCATGCTCGTTATACTTTGCATGCAAATTACCATTTATCCACACTTTTCAAATAATTCATTAGTTTACGAATGGCTTCAATCACCGCGTTCCATTTCGTTGACAATCCCGAAATGATATTCAAGTTTGCATCGTTGCAATGCAACGAAAAATATTTTTTTTATTCATTATTTTCATAATTAATTGACTCGTTGGAATTTTTCTAGTAAATTTACTTTTCGATTGGCGAAAAAGACTTTCTCGTTATTTTCGACAAACACTGTATGACCATTTGGTGCGATGCTATAAAAAATCATGAGTTTTCGTTGCATTTCAACGATGCAAACTTCAACGTCCTGAATTTTATGGGAATTAAGGTTCGCATCGTTGGAATGCAACGAAAAATATATTTTTTATTCATTATTTTGATAATTAATTAACTCGTTGGAATTTTTCTAGTAAATTTACTTTTCGAATGGCGAAAAAGACTTTCTCGTGATTTTCGACAAACACTGTATGACAATTTGGTGCGATGCTATAAAAAATGATGAGTTTTCGTTGCATTTCAACGATGCAAACTTCAACGTCCTGAATTTTATGGGAATTAAGGTTCGCATCGTTGGANGCATCGTTGGAATGCAACGAAAAATATATTTTTTATTTATTATTTTGATAATTAATTGACTCGTTCGAATTTTCCTAGTAAATTTACTTTTTTAATGGCGAAAAAGACTTTCTCGTTATTTTCGACAAACACTGTATGACAATTTGGTGCGATGCTATAAAAAATAATGAGCTTTCGTTGCATTTCATCGATGCAAACTTCAAAATCGTCGTTTTAATGTATCCTCTTTTAAAATTTTTCAAGTTTTCATAAATTAACCAAGGCGTCACTTTTTGGAGGTGACTGAAGCGAGAAAATCACTTTAACAAATTATTTCTGTCGTTTCAATCAAATTACGTGAGCACAGATTCGTGGGCGGGGTTCATTAGGAACGTGATAGGAAGCGTGCTGCTGCAATGATAACGACAATGGTCGAGGTCACTCGATTTGCATCCCATAAAGTGTTACAGTCTCAAGAGCCTGTCGCAACAATATCACGCGAGATGTCAAAACGTTTCCGTCACTTCAAGTTCCTCATGCGATGCAAATTGAAGCGTGCGAATAATTTTGAATGGCGGATAACGAGAGAATAATGGATCGCAATGAATTGATCGGCAACAATGATTCATAGGAATGTATCAATTTGATCACAAATGATAAATAATAATGGGGAAGGTTACAAAATGGAATTCCATTCGGAATTCAAAAGTTTCTGGTTCTCACCAGAGCCTCGGCGACGTAAATTCGACGGTTCCCACAAATGATTGGAAAATGTTGCCTGATCGCTGCATATACATCGACGCTCTTATTGGCACTGATACGTAATTGTGCTATATACGGAAAATACTATGCTGGGATGCGAGACAATCGTAAAGTGGTCTCTGCTTATTCCGCAGCAACTACATAAGTAGACGCAACTGCATCAGGTAAAATCGTTGCCGCATAAGAGGTCATTCGATTCGTGGTGCGGTTAGGTGGTTCGAGTTACGCCACGAGCTAAATATTCTCCAAGAAAATTTTCACAGCCTGTATATGAATCCGCCTATCTCTACATGGACATGAAACTTGGACTTTGTGTTTATAGCAGATGCAAAAGTCCAAGTTGTTCTACACACGACAAAAGTCGTTCTGCTTACATCACTTACGGGCGTGTCTGCATTTAATTGCAGACGATTGATTCGTCACACAATCCAATTAAGATGAACCAACGTCACCGATGTAATGATCGATTGAGATATATTGACTTCCTCCTTCTCATTGGCTCCTAAACATCGATTCGAAAGATGACTGTTAATAGTTTGGCAAAATAATGGAATAGAAAATGATGAGCAACTTTTTTAATTGCCTTTTGATTTTTCAATTAGGTCCACTTGTCAAAAATTGTAGAGACTTTTTTTTTATGATATTGAAGTTTTCATCGTTGCAATGCAACGAAAAATATATTTTTTATTCATTATTTTAATAATTAATTGACTCGTTCCAATTTTTCTAGTANTTGACTTCCTCCTTCTCATTGGCTCCTAAACATCGATTCGAAAGATGACTGTTAATAGTTTGGCAAAATAATGGAATAGAACATGATGAGCAACTTTTTTAATTGCCTTTTGATTTTTCAATTAGGTCCACTTGTCAAAAATTGTAGAGGCTTTTTTTCTATGATATTGACGTTTGCATCGTTGCAATGCAACGAAAAATATATTTTTTATTCATTATTTTGATAATTAATTGACTCGTTGCAATTTTTCTAGTAAATTTACAAAACATTGCATTCAAGGCGGAATATATATATATTTTTCTTTCTAATTTCACTTTCCGGCCACCAAGGTTACCGTGCAATTACAACAATGGAATTCATGTTTCCAAAGCGCTCGCGTCAGTGAAAATGTCTGTATCATCGATCTTTTCAATATCAATCTCGTAATTTATTCAACACCCGGCCCCGGAGTAACTCTCTGTTTCATGCGCGATTAAAAGCGAGACTGGAGAGTACGTTGTTGCGTACTGTCGGAGGAAACCCGTTTTGAAAACTTGTCCCGAATGTATTATCGTGACTGAAAATTCACAACGCAGAAAACGCCTGTTTCTCTTCACCGCAAAACGTTTCATATGCTTAGAAATTTCTTTATTGTATATAAAAACATTTCCGAGGCTCTAGTGAATTAAAAAATAAAGCGACCATTTTTTTTTATTGACGATTTTGTTGAATTTTCAATATCCTCCAAATTTTTCGACCCAAGATTCTCTTCTGTTCGAAAAAACCGATCGAAACGACATAAAATGGGAGAACGAAGGGATTCGAAGTCGCCTGGGGTCGTTTTGACCCCAGGTTACCGTTCCCCGCTTAATACGATAATTCCAGTTGAACGGGCAATTTATTCGGCGGGAAGAGCACGCGCTGATGTGTGCCTGTTCGCCGTCTCTAATCACGCTTGCAGCATGGAAAGTGTGGGAAAGTTGCGTGCTGGTGAAAATCCATGGCGAGTCTTTTATTCTAGGCGATTCGCAGTGCACGTAGATCAGGAAACTTTGCCATATACTTACGCTCTGCACAGTACATATATGCGTGCATATGTCAGTGAGAAAGAAACGTCCACGTGAACGTCTGCGTAGGAAGAATCGCTCACGCTTACGACAAATACAACCATGACCGATAAAGCAATGGCCCCGAGAGATCCCCCTTCGGATATCGCGACTAATACACAACTGAATGCATGTGCACATGTGTAAATATATGCCACCTGCTACACGCGAGAGGTGAAACGAATATTAATACAGTTATTCACCCTCGTGCCTGCTGTATCTTCATATCCATGGGGAATTCCAACCCAAAAGTGTCGAAATGCAACGAAAACTCATTTTTCTTTATAGCATCGCACCAAATTTTTATACACTGTTTGTCGACAATAACGAAAAAGTCTTTTTCGCCATTCGAAAAGTAAATTTACTAGAAAAATTCCAACGAGTCAATTAATTATCAAAATAATAAATAAAAAATATATTTTTCGTTGCATTCCAACGATGCGAACCTTAATTCCCATAAATTCAGGACGTTGAAGTTTGCATCGATGAAATGCAACGAAAACTCATGATTTTTTATAGCATCGCACAAAATTTTCATACAGTGTTTGTCGACAATAACGAGAAAGTCTTTTTCGCCATTCGAAAAGTAAATTTACTAGAAAAATTCCAACGAGTCAATTAATTATCAAAATAATGAATAAAAAATATATTTTTCGTTGCATTCCAACGATGCGAACCTCAATTCCCATAAATTCAGGACGTTGAACTTTGCATCGATGAAATGCAACGAAAACTCATTATTTTTTATAGCATCGCACGAAATTTTCATACAGTGTTTGTCGACAATAACGAGAAAGTCTTTTTCGCCATTCGAAAAGTAAATTTAGTAGAAAAATTCCAACGAGTCAATTAATTATCAAAATAATAAATAAAAAATATATTTTTCGTTGCATTGCAACGATGCAAACGTCAATATTATTCTTCTTGACGAACTTGAAGTTTGCATTGTTGGAATGCAACGAAATTCTGTATTTTTCATTGGACCCGAACGCAGCGAACTCCAGAGTCATAAATATCGATCGTTGCGGTCTCGAAATCGTTATCAAACCACTCATGGAGAAATTTCGATATTTCAAGAACGCACGTAACGTGCGAGAAATAAAGTTCGAAAGAAAGTTCACAACTGACCGCGGAATAATTTATTACTCGACCGGACGCTGATTTGTATCTGAAAATTTTCTACACTCAACGCGGAACACTGAATCTGAATAATCGGTAGGACTTTATCAATCTAGTATCGTACATTTTCCCATATCCAGTTTCTGCAAGAATATTCGACGAAATTTCAAAAAATCCCGAAGCTAAAAATGTTTACAACATTTCCATGCAGTTTTTTTTTGTTTTCAACAATTCGACGGTCTTCTTTGCCATTCGAAAATGGAATTTACTGAAAAAATGGACCAAGTGCATTAATTATAAAAATGAATTAAAAAAAAATGCATTTTTCGTTGAATTTCAACGATGCAACGATTTCAAAAATTTCTTCCAATACAATCACCTGCTCCGGCTCCACACCGCGGGCAACTTTGATCGAGAACAGAATCTCGAATCAGGATCCGCAGAAACTTCATCTCAAGATCGCAGATATCGCGTTGCACGCTCCAGATCGATGCAGTTTTTATTTAACCGAATGTATATGGAGATTGCATTCGATAATATGCTGCGAAAAATGAAATGTCATATTTACCATGCTCCACGAGCGTATTAATCGTTCCGGTTACCGAGTAAGATCGAAGGTCGAACAATCAAGCGTGCAAACAGCATGACGCTGGTGGGCTTAAATTTCACCAACTGCAATTAGTGATATCTCTCGTAAGTTACAGAGTCATTCGTGCTCAAACAAATATACAATCCTTTCTGGCTCCAAGAAACGAAAGTTCCTTATTGACTGCGCGATTTTCATCGTTCAGGGCGATGGAAATAAAAATTCTATCGATCTACGGCCACCAAAGTGTTTCCTTCTCGATTCGTGTCTCTGTGAGACTCGTTCAAATACGAAAATCACGAAAAAAAACGACGTCGAAGTTTGCATCGTTGGAACGCGACGAAATTGTTGAATTTCTTTGGGAAATCTCGTTATCAAAATGCAAAATATAATGACGATGCCGAAACGATCGGTTTTTTGGAAAAATTTGCTTAATTTTTAAAATTAAATAAATCAATAATAAAAATAAATATTTTTCGTTGCATTCCAACGTGGAAAAAATGAGCTTTTCATTGTTTGCTCCTTTAAATTTTCATACCGCGTACCAGCAGCCAGAGAAAGTGGAAAAAACATGAATTCTCTTGTGGCTCATTTCTTCTATTTCGTTCGCTGTCGTTGTCTCGTATGGTGCTAAATACATGGTACGAGCGTGTGACCAAACGGCCCTGCAGAGTTCCGGGCTATTTTCAGACCATTGTAAATCCCATTTTCTCGGACCATTGTAAATCCCATCGCAGCTGGTAATTTTGCTGGTTCAATCTACCTCGTTCTTACTATTGTAGTCGGAAAATAAATTACAGGCCAAAATAGAGCCACTGTCTATATGATAATTCTTTGTGACGTTCCCAACGTCGAGGACCAACGAAAAATAATTTTTCCTTTTTTTTTTTTTAATCGTCCAACCGTTCTGATTTCTGCAAATTTTTTAGCATATTGTGTGAGAGTCTGTATTTCCTTTGTACTTTCTGGAACAGTTTTCGGAATTTTTTTTTAATTTTTTTTTTTACATTTTATTTATAATTGGAATTTTTTATTTTTATTTTTTTCGCCTGTTCCATATTTCTGCAATGGAAATGGACATTCGGAGGGGCCGATGAGTCTATTTAAATGAATTGAAATGATTTGGAGCTTAATTGGAAAATTGTACGTTTCTTGATTTTTTTTTTTCGTGATATTGTAAAAAAACGTGCAGGACGCGTGGCTGGTCGGGATATCCCGCAAAGGCGAAGAGAATACTGGCCTCGTGTGTCCTCTGGTTATTCACGAGGTCTGTAGAAAGTCTTGGCAAGTAAACGTGCGAAACTCTCGCTCTTCTTACCAGAAACTCGTGCCCAAGTTTCGTTTCGAATTTAGCGATCCCCCGGAAAGGAAAGATCCGTGTTGAGAATAATCATTAAAAATAGAATTGTGAAACGACGAAAAAGAGACCGAAATCGATCAACCTTTCACTTTTTCGATTCGCTTCTTCATCGCATCCTTGGCTGCTCTTTAAAACGAAATTTTACTAGAAAACAAAAAAGACTCGTCAGTCGGGGCCTCGGAATATAATCGAAGACGAAAAATAAATAAATTAATTAAAAAATATTCACGACTTATCAGTTCGAATTGGCGACTCGACGATTATGCATGTCCCGGAGTACAGGACGAAACTGAGAGAACGAGTTATGCTCGAATAAACTCTCAATGCAAACAGCATTTTGCTCTGCTGTCAAAAAAATAAAAAAATAAAATAAAAAATTCAAAAAAACGAGCATTACGATCGATCGTATAATTCCCAAGTCTTTGCCAATCGCAAAAAGAAAAACCTCTCGAGTTTCCAACGTTGGGATCCAACGAAATTTTTCCATTAATTATTTGTTCGATTTAAAAAATCATGACAATTTTTCGGATTTCGTGTTTCGATCCTTAAAAAATATCGTTTTATCGTCCTGACCAAATATTCGACAATAATCACGAGTTCTTTTTAATAAATAACAGAATTTCATCAAGATCGTCTCATTTGTTAATCTCGAATTGTCTATTTTATCGAAACCACACGATCAGGATTTCCACTGACCCAGGACTCGCCGCGTTATCACGATTTTACTTTTCATTTTTTAACGTCCTATCATTATTTTGTCTCGACAGTAAATTCTCGTATAAAATGCATTTATAATTAATCAGTCGCTAAAATTTTCATACGATTAGCGTCAAGATCGCAGATGAAGAAAAACGAGGAATTCGTTCAACTCCCAACGATTCTGACCGTTTTAAAAATCCGTAAATATAAAGTTGTCAAAAAAGAAAAATAAAAAAAATACACAGACGTCGTTGACGAGTTTTCGCAACGAATTTGAATAACACGTATTTCCATATGGTTCCAATTCCCCGTCCAACCGGTCGTTTGTTCACGCATCGATCGTTTGTCGTAATAAACAAACAAAAAAAAATCCATCTTGTTTCTCTCATTGAAATATTAAAATATTCGATAAATAAACGACAACGTTCAATTTCCATGTGAATCGATCGAGTTACGAAATTTTAGGCAACGTCTAAGGTTCCTGGCGAAAAGTTGATTGCGAAAAATCACGAGCCAAATGTCAGTCGCGATTCAGATACGATCAAATAAATTTCAGCTCGAAGCTACGAAAGTCGATTTATTCGAAACGACAAGGGCGACGTCTACGTTAGTGTTCCTCGGTTGGATCTCGAGGCCCACGTGTTCGAAGAGCACAAAAAAAACGTTTTGTCGTCCTAACCAAATATAAAATAAAAATCATTTCATTCCAACGAAAAATACAATTTTAAAAATTATCGCAATTTTCGTAGCAATTTTAAGATTCGATCTTCCAAAAAAATCGTTTTAATATCCTGACTAAATATTCAAAAAGAATCTCGAGCTCTGCTCAAGAAAAAACAGAGTTTCGTTGCATTCCAACGATGCAAACTTCAACGTTTTTCCTCCAGCATTATTCTGTTTGCATTCGAATGATTCACGCACTGAAAACATCCCAATACACCTTCTGCGATAATAATAGAAGGTACTCGAGTATGGAATGACTGACGAGTGACTAATATTTCCGGTAAAAAAAAAGCTGAAAATAAAAAAAACATATTTCCAAAGAATTGGTCACCTTTTTCGTAAATCCTTATCGTCCTATCGGATTATCAGTGTTGCTACACTCGAGATAATGCTCTTTTATTTTTTCCGAAGCTAAAATCGAATCAGTCGATTTTTGCGTCAACAAAGAGCGACGTTTTTGTTCTCCCCACCGTTCAGTAACTTCATCTCCATCGACTTTCAATCCCCACGTTATTTTTTACGAAGTCTAGTTTCCGGTTGCAACAAATTATTCGATTTTCGTCTCTGTGCCAGTAAAAAAATGTCCTCGGTGTTTCTTCCGGTGGGAAAAACTGAAAAAAAATTTCTCCCACGTCGAGTGACTGCGTTTCATTGCAAAAATTGAAAAAAATTGAAAAAAAATCGATCTGGTGCCTTCGGCGTTGACGACTTCCGGTAAAAAGAGGTCTCGCACAGTGACAACGTCGTATTAGGAATAGACAGTGCTTCATGCATCGCGAAGCGTGTTTACCGTTGTAAATACGAAAAAAATAAAAATCTAAAATAAAAAAATAGAAAATAAAAAAGGCAACGCGGTTACGATAAGAAAAAATCAAGCGAGCGTGCTCGTCGTATTATTATGATAAACTGGACGATAACACATTGCTAGAGAGTGCTTGGTAGTTGGATGAAGCGGGAAAAAGGGTTGAGAAGGAAGAAAGGCAAAGGTTTGCGATAGCAAATGAGGCGAAAAAAGTATGAAAAAGTTGATGTTAAATTGACAATGCGTCGAAGAAGGTCGCGAGGATCTATAGCGAGTTTTATCAGTCGGAGCTGTCAATCGTTGCTCGATATTAATATCACGAATATCTTTGTAGTGAGTCTCCGCATCGAGGCTGATTATTAATGCCTCTCGTGTGACCTTGAAAAAAACTCTTATCACTAATTTCAATAAACGACGAATAAACAATGAATTTTTTTTTTTCATCTTTGCGCAGGGAGGTCCCGGCGGTTTCGAGGAAGTTCGACGATACGTCAAGCAAGGTGGTGACTTTTGTAAAGAACTCGCGGCTATTTTGCACGAGAGGTGAGTCACTGTTTCGAAAAATAAAAATAATTATCGATCCTCTGAGAATTTTGAAATTCTCGAACAAAAATATTTCGGGATTTTCTACAAAATTTGCAAAAAAACGCAAAAATTCTTTTCGTAACGTCAATTTTTGCAACTCTCAGGGCTGAGCTCGAAGCCTCGTACTCCAAGGGCCTCAGCAAGCTCAGCAGCAAGCTGACTAAAGCCTGCGCCAAGGATCAAGGTCAGATTATTTTTTTTCAACATTTTCTCGACCCAAAAATTCATAAAAAATTAAAATTCATTTTTTGCTACGAAAAAAATATATTTTACCTCGTTTTTCGACAATTCAGGTGGAAACACGAGTGGAGGGGTGACCGAGGCATGGAGAAGCATCGGCGAAGAGATGGAGGCTGCGGCGGAAGCCCACAGGGTCTGGGGCGTCGCCCTCGGCGAACAGCTCGCCAAACCTTTGAGGGTGAGCAGCTTTTTGCACGAAAAATCGAGACCCACTGAAAAATACGAATAAAAAATGAAAAAATTCCCTTTTTCCACAAATTTTGTAATTTTTTGTTTTTTTTTTTAAAGAAAAAAACAAAAATTTCAATTTTTCTATTCAATTCTTTTTAAGATCGGAGTTGCCGAGGCACAAGGTCGATCGAGAAAAGCGATCGAGAGCTCGGTCGACAAAGCGTCGAAATCTCTTCAAGAATGGCGCGGCATTGCAGCCAAAAGTAAGAAACAAAGTTTCTCGTGTGCCCGAGAAAACGAGAGACTTCAGGATCTTGCGAGAATCCAATCCATCAGCCAGAGCCAACAGAACAATAACAAGACATCGAGTCATCAAATGACCGAGAAAGAAGTCAACAAACTCGAGACTAGGAGACGAAAAGCCGAGGACTCGTCACGCCGAGCGGACACTGAATTTTACACCGTCAGCGTGAGAGCCGAACGAGCCAGACTCGAGTACGAAAGCACTGTCAGAAAAGGAGCCAAACAGATGGAACTACTCGAAGAGGAAAGACTCAGCGCTCTCAAGGATCTCGCCAATGTTTACCTCGCGCATCTACAGGCCCTCGCACCGAGACTTCAACAGGTATACGCGTTTTCTATTTATTTCACTGAAAAAAAAATAAAAAAAAAGATTTTCAAGTTTTTTTCTTTAAAACGTAACGAAATTCTGTTTTTTTTCTTTACCAGAATTCATTTTTGTTCGATTTTTTCGTCAGGACGATGAAATTATCCTTTTTAAGGATCCAAACACAAAATCGTTATGAAAATTGTCATGGTTTTGGAAATTGAACGAACAATTTATGGAAAAATGTATTTTTTAATGGAATGCAACGAAATTCTATTTTTTCTATTGAGATTCTGATTGAATCTTTGGTCAGGACGATAAAATGATTTGTTTCAAGGATCCAAAGGAAAAATCTGTGCGAAAATTGTCATGGTTTTTGAAATTTACAAAACGATGAATAGAAAAAATATTTTTCCATAGAATTCAATGAAATTCTATTTTTTCTATTGAGATTCTGATTCAATATTTGCCCAGGACCATAAAACGATATTTTTTAAGGATCCAAAAAGAAAATCCGTACGAAAATCGTCATGGTTTTTAAAATTGCACAAACAATTAATAAAAAAACGTAATTTTTCGTTGAAACGCAACGAAATTCCGTTTTTTCATTGAGATTCTGATTAAATATTTGGCCAGGATCATAAAACGATATTTTTTTAGTATCCAAAGAGAAAATCCGTACGAAAATCGTCATGGTTTTTAAAATTGCACAAACAATTAATAAAAAACGTAATTTTTCGTTGGAATGCAACGAAATTCTGTTTTTCTATTGAGAATCCGATTCAATATTTGGCCAGGACCATAAAACGATATTTTTTAAGGATCCAAAGAGAAAATCCGTACGAAAATCGTCATGGTTTTTAAAATTGCACAAACAATTAATAAAAAACGTAATTTTTCGTTGGAATGCAACGAAATTCTGTTTTTCTATTGAGAATCCGATTCAATATTTGGCCAGGACCATAAAACGATATTTTTTAAGGATCCAAAAAGAAAATCCGTACGAAAATCGTCATGGTTTTTAAAATTACACAAACAATTAATAAAAAACGTAATTTTTCGTTGGAATGCATTGAAATTCTGTTTTTCTATTGAGAATCCGATTAAATATTTGGCCAGGATCATAAAACGATATTTTTTAAGGATCCAAAGAGAAAATCCGTACGAAAATCGTCATGGTTTTTAAAATTGCACAAACAATTAATAAAAAACGTAATTTTTCGTTGGAATGCAACGAAATTCTGTTTTTCTATTGAGAATCCGATTCAATATTTGGCCAGGACCATAAAACGATATTTTTTAAGGATCCAAAAAGAAAATCCGTACGAAAATCGTCATGGTTTTTAAAATTACACAAACAATTAATAAAAAACGTAATTTTTCGTTGGAATGCATTGAAATTCTGTTTTTCTATTGAGAATCCGATTAAATATTTGGCCAGGATCATAAAACGATATTTTTTTAGTATCCAAAGAGAAAATCCGTACGAAAATCGTCATGGTTTTTAAAATTGCACAAAAAATTAATAGAAAAGCGTATTTTTCGTTGGTCGCGATGTCACTGAGAATCTTGAGTAATGTATTATTTGTCATAGTAACGTTGTAATTGCAACGAATTTACCTGGAGGTTGGATCAGCATCTCGTAAATTTCTTAACGGCATTAAATTCTGATGTAATATTATCGAGAGTAATATTGCGAATTTTTCAGAGTGCCGATCGTTTATCTTCGCCAGTACGTAGTTGTAGTGTTTCCCAAGACGTTGATATCTTGAAAAACGTAATTCGAAGATTGGAGAGCAACGACGGTTCGAACGTCGATCAGTTGTTGCCAGATTTTTACGCGGAGCATGTTACCCTCGCCATGAATCGAGAACGCCGGAAGCAATCACTCGTCAGAGTATTGCACCTGATAAGGCAAGATCTCGAGAGAGAAAGGCGAGGCAGAGAAGGCCTCGAGACGTTGCATCGTGCTTTCATCCAGACGCCGGCATTCGCCGCTGACGAGAGCACACAGAACGTGACGGAGAAATTGCATCACGTGAGTTGGCTAATAAATAAATAAATAAATAAATAAATAACTATATAACACGAAAATCCACCACATTTATATTTATCGCTCATTCCGATCGTTTCTCGCCTCACAAGCCAACCAACCAACCAACCTTTTGTCTGCTTCACTTTCTCACTTCCTTATTTTTCTCAACAAATCGTTTTAAACCTGCTGGATAACTAGTTCACGCGTCAATGGCTTACAAGCACATTGACGAGCTCTCAACAACGTTTTCGAACAATCGACTCATTTACTTTTAGAAATCAAATTAATTCCTTGAAGAAAAACCATCAATCGTTGTGGAAACGAATTTTCTTTCGTTATCCATGAGTTCTTCTAATTTCCTTGACCCTTCGTAGACACACATGGGTCTGGGGGACCCTACGGTTTTTTTTACTGTATTTGGGCTCGTTAAAAAAATCTCAAAAAATTCAGGAAAATAGTTTTCGATCCATAGAAAGAGACTGTGCTGGGTGATGGATAGAAATTCTTTTTTATCATTGTTATCCAATGGTAATCGATACGAAAAACGAGAAATTCATCCCAGTCGCTGATTGGGTCTCCCAGACCCATGTGTGTCTACTGGGAATTGAAGTAAAAATAAAAAATGAGAAAGTTTCTCAGTTTCAAATAAATCAACATGAGGATCATGATTTTTTTACATTCATGGAGTTGTTCTTCCTCTAGATGAGATCCATGCTCACGTTCCTGGAAGCAGCGAGGTACAAAGTTGGAGGAACTTTAGCTGAGATCGAAGGTGGCAAAAGGGGAAAGCATCCCTTGGCCGAACACATTTTGGTCTCTCGTGACAAGCAAGGGTTGCAACAGAGTGTTCTTAAAGTGAGTAGCACACGAGTCAGATTTGCCTGGAGCGAAGATTTGATGAGTGATTCTTGTTCGTCTCGACGAAAGAAATCGAAACTGAAGAATAAAATTTTTTCATATTTTTGATATTTATCGAGATATCGAATTTTTAAGTTTGTCGATTTTTTTTTTTATTTAAAAAAAATACTTAACGTGGCACGATGGAGTTATTTCGTTGAAACGAAGAAAAAAATGATGTTTCAGGTTCCCTCGTGGGCGAAGAACGAGTCCTTCGAGCTGCCCGAGGGACAGGACGAGCTCGAACTCCATTTGACTAAAGATCACGAGGCTGAGAGACGCGACTGGGTCGACAGGACAGCCGGCGATGGAAACTCGGAAAATCCACCCGACGAAGAAGACTTCAGCGACTTTGACGAATTCAGCAGCCAGTCGGAGGACAACAGCACTCAAGAAGTCGAAATCGCTGACATTAACGACAAAACCGACATCACCGAACAGTGCAGAGCGATTTATCAGTACTCGGCTAATCTGAACGACGAGCTCAGCCTCACGCCCGGCGATCTCATCACCATTCACGAAAAACAAGCCGACGGTTGGTGGATCGGTGAATGTGCCGGAAGAACTGGCATTTTCCCAGCCACTTACGTCCAACTCATACGTTGACGACGAACAACAACGACCTTCGCGTTCCCATCATTGGAATCCAACGAAAAATCCATTTTTTCGTCCATTATTTTCATAATTAACGATTCAAAATTTTTCGCAACTAAACTAACAATTTTCTCCTGTGGAAAACATTTTTTCTGACGTTTAGAATTTTGAATATTTAATTTCCAATTTTGGAAATTAAAATTAAAATAAATATTGGAAATTAATTATCTCGGTATTCTAAACGTCAGAAAATTTTTCTTCATGGGAAAATCGTTTTGGTGCTAAGAACGTTGATACGTCGATGCACTTGCTCCAATATTTCTAGTAAATTAATTTTCCAAATGGCAAAGAAGCTGAGCTATGAAAAATAATGACTTTTCGTTGCATTCCAACGATGGGAACGAAAAAAATGGTGGAATTCTCACGTCTGGTCAGAGACGAGACGTGACTGAATATTATCGTCCAAATAATCGCAAATTTGCAAGTGCCAATGGAAAACAATGAATTTGTCTCCGAATCAGTGAGTTTCACGTTTTCATAAATAAATTTCGCACTCGTGGAGCGAAAAATAGTTCGACGTCGAAATTTGGCACAGATCGAAGTCTCGACGAACGTCCCAAACGTATTGCGACGTTACTTTTTTCCTTGCCGCGTTTCTGTACGAATATTCATAGTTTTTTTCGACAGAAACGCGACAAAGATTGATTCTCTATTGACAAGATCGAAGGAAATCGACGAAACAATGAATCTAAAGAAATTCACGGTACCAAATGACGCGTTTTGTATATAACGATTATTAAATTGTCAAGTATTGTAAATAAGTGTCAATCTGCGCGAGAGAATGTTTGGATATTAAATTAAATAAAAGTAAAGTAATGAATTGCGTATTTGTGTAAATTTTAGTCGAAGAAATGAGAATAAAAAGAAAAAGCGTTACTGTATCGACGAGTCTCCTCGATCTATTGACATTTATTTTTCCTCCAGACGCGACGCAACGAAGTTTCACGTTTGTTGAGAGCAAACAAACAATTAATAGAAAAACGTATTTTTCGTCGTTTTTCTAATCGACTACGAAGAGCGACTGGACGATGAACACGAAAGCCATAAAAAAATTCCCATTTCAATACAAATAGTCTGAGGATTTGCACGTGAAACTTGGCGAACGTTGGCTCATCGTTCGATGGACAGAAAAATCAGTTTTGCTTTAACGGTGGAATGCAAAAAGGTTGAGAGGCAGAAGTGGTAACGTAGAAAGTGCCTCGTTGACGATGCACTTCCGCTCCTATTCCCATTTCCGAGCAAATGTCAGTATTGCACGTTTCCCATGAAGCTCGAGACGTGTCGGGATCCTCTGGATCCCATGGCGTTGCCCAAAACGTGCAATTTCCCGCTGTTGCTGAGACGATTGATTCCGTAAAATAATAATACGCCCGTTGGTGACTGCATTTGGCAACTTCGACCGCTGCATCGGAAAATAAAATAAATAAAATAAATAAAAAAAACAAAATAAATAAAATAAATAAAATAAATAAAATAAATAAAATAAATAAAATAAAATAAATAAATAAAATAAATAAAATAAATAAAATAAATAAAATAAATAAAATTAATAAATAAAATTAATAAATAAAATTAATAAAATAAATAAAATAAAAAAATAAATAAAACAAACAAAATAAATAAAATAAATCAAATAAAATAAAAATGAATGAAATTAATAAAATTAATAAAATTCATAAAATTCGTGAAATTCATACAATTCATAAAATTCATAAAATTCATGAAATTCATAAAATTCATAAAATTCATGAAATAAATGAAATAAAAAAAAAAAAAAATTGTCGTCATTTGATGGGATTCTAGAAAATAGTTGATTATTCAAAAGAAAGTTGCTCACGGGTTTTCTTGACGTATTTCCAAATCCGTCCGTTTCGACGGGTGCAGCCGGGTTGAACGTTTCCTCCATTGGGATAAAAATCAGCGAAGCCTGATAAACAAAAAAAAAAAATCAAGTAAACATTCATTTATTTCCCTAGACGTTTTATTCCGAAAAAAAAGTTTTCAGCGTTTCAGTCGCATAATTGACGATAAAAACCTATGGGGTCGCGAATGCCAAATCCATAAGTATGCTCCGTTGTGCCGCTCGTATGAATGACGTCAACATAATCCGCGTCCGTACTATCTAATCGGTAATCCAAAGGAGCGTCTTGGAAACAGAGTCTCGCTGGGTCCAATCCTGTTATCCTTTTCACCGGCCAATCACTTTCCATTTGCCTTACTGCCCGACCTGCAATCCCCATTATGTGAGCTCCGAGACTGTGACCTACGAAGTGGAGCACACCCCAGCTCGGTTGCCTAGGCCATTCCGCCGCTTTTGTCGCATTCACCAATTCATCAATAAATCTTGAATAATCATGCAAATTATTGGATTAATTACTCGTTCGCCTGCATCGATTTTTCTTCTCGATTTATTTATTTATTTTATTTATTTTGTTTATTTTATTTATTTTATTTATTTTATTTATTTTATTTATTTTATTTATTATTTATTTTATTTAATCAATGTTTCGTTCATTTAATTGATAAACCTTTACCTTGCAATCACATTGCCAACCGCTTTCGTATTTACTGATGCATAGAAGTAATTGTTTCCTCTCAATCCCTCCGACCAATCGACCACGACCACGTTGACGTCGCCCTAAAATAAAATCCACGATTCCAAAGAAAATTTAGCACGGAATTAATTTTTTTTCGATCAATTTCTCAAAAAAAAAAAAAAAAATGGAAATTCTTCAGCAGCGTTGATCGTTTTTTCGACAAAAACTGTGATTTTCATCTGCTCGGAGTAATATTTTTCAACTTCTCCAATTACGAGAGTTTGCGTTCGTAGCGACACGATCTATTTCTGAATAACAAGTACACGTGATTCGTACGTGTGTTTGTACCTCAAGGCTTGTTAGCTCATACAGTCAGGGCCGAGAGTAAAATACTATGGAGTGTACAGAACCACAAAAGCTTATTCGATAAGCGCGACAACGTCGAATCGATAAAATGAACAAATTTTATTCACGAATCAGGGAAATTTGTCTATCGCGTTGGACATTTTCCTCTGCATTATTTTCCGAGCTCAAACATTTGCATATGCAGCATTTTTCGCAATTGTTATTTCCTCCGTGAGAGGAAAACGTTAGATTAGGGAAATCACGAACATCAGTCAATACAACGAATCCTGATTTTTATCGTTTGAATACGAAAACTTTTGCCACTCCTCGAATGAGGATCTTTTTTTTTCTACATTTACAAATCGAAATATTTAATGGTGAAAATTGCAACTTTTAATACGCGCTCTTATGAGAAACTACTAAAAATTGTGATTTTGATAAATAAATATTTGATTTTCTGAATTTTTATTCTATTTTATTTGATTTTTTCAATTTTCATTCCATTTTATTTGATTTATTCAATTTTTATTCCATTTCATTGGAGTTTTTCAATTTTTATTCTATTTTATTTGATTTTTTCAATTTCCATTCCATTTTATTTGAATTTATAAATTTTTATTCCATTTTATTCGATTTTTAAAAATTTTATTCATTTTTTTGAACTTAATTTTCGTAATGAAACATTTATAAATAAATATCTCGACTTCTACATGGCGAAAGCTCTTAAAATTGTGCAAGCTATTAGACATGACTGTTCTCTTCGTGTGCTGCAAATTCAAAGGAACTGTATCGATGGAAAATTTATCAAACAACGTCCTTAACCAACGAGGAATGGAAAAAAATGTTTTACGAAATTTTTGCCAGTCCTGTACACGCGCTAATGAGCTCGATTTTCATTTATTCGCTAATTGGAGCTTTACTCACCCACGCGAGAAATGCCTTTTCCATCCGGACGACCCAGCCCTTGAATCCACTGGATTTAAATCCATGAGTAATGAAAACCGTTCTTCGCTCGCTCCGGAAATCGGTTGCTTCCAACCGGAAGTCCCTCCCCTCGTGGACTTCAACTCGAGTCGGTTGGTTCCTCGAGGACAGAAAGAATCGGACGCGCGGTGTGTTTGTAGGTTCTCCCGAAGGAGCGAGAAACCACTTGACAGCACGTCCCAAGGCCGACGTTACTTCGGAACAATTAACGTGCTCCAAAGCTGCATCTTCTTCGTCGAGCTTGGAGTATATTGCGGACTCTCCAGAGTCGAAATCTGTTGAGCGAACTAGAGACCGGGACCTCCAGGGCATCCACAAGCCTTCGGTAATAACGAAAGAGCCAAAAAGAACCAAAAGTACGAAGCGGAGAGCGTGCATTTTGAACATTTCCAAAAAATCGTCACTCCACGTTCCAATTCGTTTGGTCCTCACGTATCACTATCGCAAAACGACTGTATTCAGGCTTCTTTCAAATTTTAGCACAAATAACGTTCTTGCCACCAAAACTAAAAGTTTTAACGAAGAAAAATGTTCAGAATCTTAGAATTTGAGATTTTCTCATTCTTCTCATCTCCACGTGTGTAAATTCGAATCACGTTCCTTAAAAAGTACCAAAAAAAAGAAACGCGACTCAAATTTAAACGCGTCGAGATGAGAAAAATAAAAAATACAAAATTAACGTCTCACGAAACGACTTTATTTAGAGTCTTTTCAAAATTTTGCATAAACGTTCTTGCCACCAAAACCAACAATTTTCTCTTATGAAGAAAAATTCTCTGACGTTTAGAATTCGAGATTTTCCAATTTTTTAATTTTCCCCAAACACGTGTAAATTGCAGGCACGTTCCCATTGTTTTTTTTTTCTTATAACTATTTAAGGGAACGTGACTCCAACGTACATGCGTTTAAATAAAAAAAATAAAAAATTAGAAATCAAATTCGTCAAATTCGAAACGTCAAAAAATTTCAAATAATAAAAAATAAAAATAAATAGAAAATAAAAACTGTTCGTTTCGGTGGCAAGAACGTTTGCACGTAATTTAGAAACAACACTAAACAAAATCGCTCGTCATAGCAATACCTTAATTCGTGGCAATGAAAACGCGATGAGAGAAAAAAACTTGATCAACGTTCGATGGTAATAATTGGTGTCCGGTGACGGTCGGACGCACTCGTCGACTGTCTGACAACAATATACCTTAGAAACGAGACAAACGAGATAAACGAGATTGAGGGAAATAGGAGGAGGAGGAATTCTGTCGTGACTGACTAAACGTCGAGTTTATAGTTCGGTATGACCGATTCCCCACAGCGGTGGTGGCAGCAGGCAAGCTGCGCGAGTCTTGGGCATTACGTGCCTCTGCTTTACTCACAATAAGTAGATACGAGAGTTGGCTTATCGAAGAGGCGTGGAGCTGGGAGTTTGTTGCTGCAAATGGAAAAGGAGATACGGCGTGACTGGTTCGTGGATATCGCGGAGTGACAGTTGCTCGGATGAAGAAACGTCAGATAAGAAGGCGCTCTGCTCCGCAGTCTGGTGCACCGCGCACGAAGCGACAAAAAGATTTTCGACGTTTTTTTTCTTTTCCACAAAAATAATTAAGAGAATAAACGTTTCGACGTTTTGTGAGCGTGTGCAGTCGGTTTTCTCGCACGAGGTCTTGACGTCATCGACGTAACAGACTCCGAAGAAACATCTTTCACACCGATGCGACGTGGAGTGACAGAGGCAAACGGCACGTGTCGAAATCGACCCATTTCTATCGCAAAAGCCCAAACGGAATAAAAAAAATAAAAACATTTCCAAAGCTACTGGAAAATTTGGTTAAAAATGCACGAACCAGTTGGAATTTGACGTTACGGTCAATGACGTTCTCCCGCGAACAAATCGATCGATTAGTCGCGAAATTTAATGATATCGACACGTTCGTCTCGTTCTTCTGTTTCGGTCGCGAGACGTATTCGTATTTCTCCAATATTTCACATCAATTTTCAGGAAATAAATTTCTCACCAAAAATAAATAAAAAACGAGGATTTATTGATGAAATTTTTCGGCTAATTTCGCAGCCTTACGTTGACGTCGTCGTGATGAATCCGTCGGGCAAGAATTCGACTTTCGCTAAATATTCTTTGGATTCTTCGGGACTCGGTTTGACTGGGACTGCAAAAAAAAAAAAAATTGCGATTTAGAAACGATTCAGAATTTGTGGCAATGATTTTTTCGATCTGTGTTAAAAAAAACAACGTACAGCAGAAAGGCGATCTTTTGGAAGTGGCGACAAAGTATGTTCCCGAAGCGAGAGAATAATTCTCGGCCTGGATGCCCATTTCTATGCATTTCGATTTATTGAAAGATTCCATAATGACGTTGGTAGCACCCTTGGACGTCCGGTCCCATTTGTGAGCCCAGAATGAGCATCCACCTTTGTCCGCGTTGACCAATGACTCGGTGAAATATATTTGGGCACGTGAGTGACTGCATGTTCCTTGCATTATCGCTGCTCGGAGAATAAATTCATTATTACTCATTTCCGGAATAAAATTCCGAACCAAAAGTGTATTAAAAATTTCGAGGCACTGTCAATTAAATTGTTGAATTAATTTGCGTTTTTTAATAATTATTGACCCTTCGTAGACACACATGGGTCTGGGAGACCCATGTACTTCTTCTGTAGTTTCCAGAAAATTGACGAAATTATATAATTTAAATGCAAATACAAAAAACGCTGAAAATTGAAATTTGCTAATTTCTTTCTCACGATGCTCAAGGCTTTCTCTACAAGGAAGTATTTAGAGAAAGTTTTGAGCATCGTGCATCTTGTTTTTTATTTTTTTTTACATTTAAACTCCGTGAGAAAAATTTTAAAAAAATTCAAAACGTACCCAAAGCAAGAAAGCATCTTCCAATTGTTTGATCCACGCCTGGGATCCGCCGTTCAAGAATCCATGAACAATGACGACGGTTCGTCGTTCGATGTTGAAGTGACTTTTGTCAAGAGTGAATTTCTCCTGGCAAAAGCCTCGAAACGTTTCGTTTGTTTTCTCGAGGACAATTCGAAATCTTCGTCCGACCAAGGAATGTTCAAGCCTTCCAAGTTATTTTTGTCGAATTCGTGGCCGAGCACCGCTCGATAAACTTCTTCATATTCGTCACATTTGGAAAAAGCAAGTAAATTTAAAAAAACGAACAATCCTGCGCGATGGATCAACATTTTTAATCGACTCGTGAGTTCAATCGAAAGAAAAGTGAGGAAGAAGCAACGCGAGCAAAACACAAAGACTGCAACGACTTTATGACTCGTCGAGGAATCTTGTATGCACGAAGAAATTTAGAGAAACTTTCCTTACTCGATTATTTGACTTGTGAAATAAAAAACAATCGTCGTATCCCCTGTTGGCCCGTGTGTCGCGAATCTGACTGAACAAGTGCTGATTTCTCGTGCGTGAATTATCAGCCACGATGTTTTTCTCACATTTGACTTTTCTTTGTTATTCTTCTCCGACGTGTAATCCCATTTTTGTTTTCTACTAAATATTCACCGTTTAGTGTCAAAACTTGGATTTTTGTTTTCTTTGCTGATGAATAATTATCGCGAGTAATTAATTCCTTGGGGACAACAATACTGCGGTTATGCAAACGATATCGAGTTCGCTGAGTACGCACTTTTGATTAAACTCACTTTCAATATGATTCGCAAGTTTTTCAACGTAATCGATTTTTCAAACAAACGACTCATCGCGCGCGCTGTTTTTTAATTTTAAACGTCGTGACAATTTTATGGTTTTTATTGTTTTACTGCTTAAAATTTCCTAAAACATCGAAAAATCACATTTAGAAAAAATGTCCGCTGTAAAATTCAAACGTTCATAACTCGAGAACGGTTCGAGCTACAGGGCTCCCGTTTTGCACAAATGTTAATCTATACGAGCTTTTCATTCTCTGAGAATTTTGTTGCAATTGCTAGAAAAATACGAAATCTACGGAATTTTGAAATTTTCAAAAAAAGCCTGTCGACGCTCTAACTTCTGCAAATTTTGAGATTCATTCCTAATTTTTTTTTTATGAATAGAGACTCATAATAGGAAGGTTGGTATTGAATTTGGAAAATATCGGTTGAACGAAATCTGAGTTTTTTGAAAAATCGTCCAACCGCTTAAATTATCGCAAATTTTTTATTTTTCATTAGTTCCTATAGTTACGAAATGAATTTTTCTCGCATATTCACGATCGTGATGGTTCAGTCGAGTGCATCACTAGCGTAATCGATCTGCATCTGTCGTCGTATTTCTTCTCTGCCTTCGGCATCGGTAACTGCGAAGCAGAAGGAAGAAAAAATTGAGTTTTATTTCGAGGAGTCGAGGAAGAAAAGAAAAAAGTGTGTTTGGGCTTCTCACTACAGAACGGTGGGGCTCGAGCAGTCATAACGAAAAACGTTCCACGTTCCGGATGATTTTCAGCGTTGATGCCCATCTCCGTGCAGTTATTCGAATTGCAAACTTGTGAAATAAGTTGCAATGCTCGTCGGTACGTTCGGTCCCAACGATGCGCCCAAAATGTGCAATTTTTGGAGGCCGCAGATATCAAGGAATCGGTGAAATAGACGTAGGAATATCCGTGGCTGCAAATACCTTGTCGTTCGGCACCAAAAATAATTGCATCAATTTTTTTTCATTTTTTAAAAAATTTTTTCAATTTTTTAATTTTTTCAATTTTTCGTAAACATTTGCGGAGTGAACTCACTCGTTTCCGGAAACAGGATAATGTCGTGGATGACGTTCCTGTGTAGCAAACAGCCAGGCTGTCTTTTTCCACCGTTTGGATAAAAATCCACGTGTCCTAATGGCAAAAAACTCGATTTTTCAAAATTTATTTCTCGAAAAATTGATTCGTTGCTTAAAAATGAAAAATCCGTAAAAAAAAGTGTGAAAATTCGTTCACCCATCGACTGCGGAGATCCAAAAGCAAAAAATTCGTCCAAGCGGCCGTTGGTATGAATAACGTCGACGAAACTCGCGTCGTCCGAGTTTAGACGCAGCGACGAACTCACGTTACTGAAGCATCGATTGGCTGGATCGAGTCCAGTAATTCTGCTTACTTTCCAACTATTTTGTCTCCTTCGCAAAGCCTCTGCGGCGAAACCGCAAATGTGAGCGCCCAAACTGTGCCCAACCAAATGAAGCGGGCCCCATTTTGGTTCGGCTGGAGCAGTTGCAGCTGCAGTTGCATTCACGATATGATGCAGCAACCTTAACGACGAGCAACATTCAAAAAAATCGAGTTTTTACGAAAAGTTTAAAATTCCGACGTAAAAAACCATTTTCAAATCTTTCCAAATCCCATTTCTCGACGTAATTAGCATCAGAAACCAAAAATTTGTAATTAATTGCAAAATAATGAAAAAAAAAAAGAATTTTTAACGAAATTTTTTCTAAAAATTGCGAATCTTTGAATTTTCAGAATCGACGATCACGAGAGTCGTCTCGCTGCGTTCGAATTCCATGCGGAAGCAAAAATGACATTTTTCTCATTAAACAACGATTTTTATTTATCAATTATTAACGAATTTCTAAAGCAAATTTAAAAATCGTATTCGATACGTTTTCGTAATAAAATACGAGGAAATGATCGAGTGACATTAATTCTGACAAGATCCTAAAAACAACTGCGTACGTGATGCCCACGATTTTTCGGATCTGGCTTATCAGGAATGGAAGAATGGAAAATACTTGCGTAATGTGTATCAACAAACTATTCTCATTCCAGGAGAACTGAGCAGAAGCCAAAACCGGAGCAAGGGCGTTCAATTTTTTTTTCTGTTGAATTAATTTAAAAAAGAAAAAAATTTTTTTTTTTTATCGAATTCAAACTGAACAGACTCCTCGATCAAGGGTCCAAACGTTTTGCCCGGATGTTGACTGATCGGGAACGATAAACTTTGATCAGGAATTACTGCTTACGAACCTTGCGATCTCGTTGCCTACTGTTCGTGTGTTGACGACAGCTTTCACGTAATTGTAACTATTTCCTCGTGCTGACCAATCGACCACTATTACGTTAACGTCGCCCTAACGTGAGGAAGAAATTTTGAGACACTGCAGAAAGCACGAGATCTTTTTGATGCCAAGCGATCAATTACGAGACAACATTTTTTTCAATAATCCCAAAAATTTCGTCATTGCAGCAAGAAATATTCTATAAAGTCTCTCCGGAAAGCTAATTTTTGTCAGAGAGAGATTTTCATTCAATTTTTACTCAGCACAATAAAAATATCTCGCTTTTTTTTGTCAACACAAAATCGGTGCAAAAATTTCCATGGTTTTTGAAACCGAACGACCAATTAATAGAAAAACAAATTTTTCATTGAAACACAACGAAATTTTGTTTTTCTATTGAGATTCCAATTAAATATTTGTTCGAAACGATAAAATGATTATTTTCAGGATCCAAAGACAAAATCGGTGCAAAAATTTCCATGGTTTTTGAAATTGAACGAAAAATTAATAGAAAAACAAATTTTTCATTGAAATGCAACGAAATTTTGTTTTTCTATTGAGATTCCGATTAAATATTTGTTCGAAACGATAAAATGATTATTTTCGGGATCCAAAGACAAAATCGGTGCAAAAATTTCCATGGTTTTTGAAATTGAACGAAAAATTAATAGAAAAACGTATTTTTCATTGAAATGCAACGAAATTTTGTTTTTCTATTGAGATTCCGATTGAATATTCAGTCGAGACGATAAAACGAAAATTCGTACGATAATTATTTAAATTTTCATGGTTTTTGAAACCGAACAACCAATAAATAGAAAAACGTATTTTTTTAATCGCGTTCGTCGCGCCTGGAACGTTCTATACACGAGGAATGAACTTGCCCACAAAAGAAAAGCCGCCTCCATGCGCGTGACCCAAGATTGTCTCGCGTTTGATAAGAAGCCATGAACGATCATGACAGTTCTGCGTTCGATGCTGAAATCGGTCCATTCGAGTCCGAACTGTTCTCCGGCGACGAGATGAACACGTTGCGGTTGTTTTCTCGACGAGAAAAAGAAACGAACGTCGTTGGGTTTGGCAGGGTCTCCTTGAACGGCGAAGAGCCATTGTAAAGTTTCGGCGACCGTGGAGCCAAGTCCGAAACAATCGATAACCTGGGGCTCGACTTTACTCGAAAAATTTCCACTCGAACGGATCTCGCCCTTGATAACAACAACGAAATAAAGAAAAAACACCAACGACCGAGCGATTCTCAACATTTCGACAACGACGCGACTGCTCGACACAAGAAATGCTCAAAAAATGATTTCATCATCAATTCCTTCTCAGCACCAACCGAGAATTAAAAAAAAAAACACATAATCCATCGAACATGATAAGACGACGACGCACGATTACGACATTGACAACAAGAGAATAAAGAAAATGACTTCCGCTTAATAATTTCTTATTAGTCCAGCAGCGTATGAATCAGTCGGACCGACACAAGTGCAAAGTTCCGATAATCCTTTTCGAGATGATGTTGAAGTTTGCATCGATGAAATGCAACGAAAACTCATTATTTTTTATAGCATTGCACGAAATTTTCATACTGCGTTTGTCGACAATAACGAGAAAGTCTTTTTCGCCATTCGAAAAGTAAATTTACTAGAAAAATTCCAACGAGTCAATTAATTATCAAAATAATAAATAAAAAATATATTTTTCGTTGCATTCCAACGATGCGAACCTCAATTCCCATAAATTCAGGACGTTGAAGTTTGCATCGTTGAAATGCAACGAAAACTCATTATTTTTTCTAGCATTGCACCAAATTTTCATACAGCGTTTGTCGACAATAACGAGAAAGTCTTTTTCGCCATTAGAAAAGTAAATTTACTAGAAAAATTCCAACGAGTCAATTAATTATCAAAATAATAAATAAAAAATATATTTT
>JBAJMU010000012.1:4489326-4507792 GCA_037952995.1 Hyposoter didymator | reverse complement strand
CTCAGCCTCTTGTTTCGCCTCCAATTTCCGCTGTTGCTCTTCTTGAGCAGCAACCATCGGCATCACTCGTTTGTATCGTTCGAAAGGACTCACGAACTTTGTTTTCTTTTCCTTCAATTTTCTGCGACGTTCTAACGCCTCTTCGTGCTATGGATGGAAAATTGACGCTGATTAAATTGGCAGAAACGACTAAAAACGTTTGTCGCCATTTTTTATTGTTGCCACAGCAGCGTATCGATATTTCGACGTTTTAATTATTTAGAAAAAATCGCATTTCGTGAAGCATTGTCGAGACGATAAAATCTGTGAGTGACGTCGATTTTTTCGGCGAATCCGGAGGTCGCTCACGTAGACTCTCATAACTTTCTTAATTTTCAAGATTTTTTAATGAAATTTTCAACAATTATTATTTCGTACATGTTTCTAGTCGTGCTGAGTTTTAAATCGACAGATAAATCGGTTTTTCCAAACGTCCCATGATATTCAAGTTTGCATCGTTGGAATGCAACGAAAAATATATTTTTTATTCATTATTTTGATAATTAATAGACTCGTTGCAATTTTTCTAGTAAATTTACTTTCCGAATGGCGAAAAAGACTTTCTCTTTATTGTCGACAAACGCTGTATGAAAATTTGGTGCGATGCTATAAAAAATCATGAGTTTTCGTTGCATTTCAACGATGCAAACTTCAACGTCCTGAATTTATGGGAATTAACGTTCGCATCGTTGGAATGCAACGAAAAATATATTTTTTATTCATTATTTTGATAATTAATTGACTCGTTGGAATTTTTCTAGTAAATTTACTTTTCGAATGGCGAAAGAGACTTGCTCGTTATTGTCGATAAACACTGTATGAAAATTTTATGCGATGCTACAAAAAATCATGAGTTTTCGTTGCATTTCAACGATGCAAACTTCAACGTCCTGAATTTATGGGAATTAGGGTTCGCATCGTTGGAATGCAACGAAAAATATATTTTTTATTTATTATTTTGATAATTAATTGACTCGTTGGAATTTTTCTAGTAAATTTACTTTTCGAATGGCGAAAAAGACTTTCTCGTTATTGTCGACAAACGCTGTATGAAAATTTGGTGCGATGCTAGAAAAAATAACGAGTTTTCGTTGCATTTCATCGATGGAAACTTCAACATCGTAACGTGCCCCGTTGGGGCTCGATCATACAGAAGGTCGATGAGCTCAATCGAACCGAACTAACGAATCTTAATTAATGCTGCTTATAAAAAATTATCAACCCTTTACTGCATACGGGAATCGCATATTTATCTTTGGATCTAAAAATATTTTCCATAAAATAAACATTGGTCCACGAGTGTTTGCGAGAATAAACGGTTTCCCTAGATGACACTCAAGTTCGCAACGTTGGTGTCCAATAAAAATACCTAATTATTTATTATTTCGATAACCAATGGACTCTTGCCTATTTTTCTAAAAAATTCTCTTTTCGAATGGCAGAGAGTGCCCGTTGAAAAATACTGTATGAAAATTTGATTCTCTGTTATAAAAATAATGAGTTTTCCTTGCATTCTAAAATATTCCTCAAGGACGTTCTATGGCGACGATCAAATCTAAATTTTTGGTTTTCAGTTTTTCTCGCATACAAAATGCTTTGCGAGCCCAAGTTGATTAAAAAAAGTTGTTACAAAGTGACCACAGAACAACATACTCCAAATCCAAGATTTTCCGAGGGAATTTGTATTTTTTGTACAATAAACAAAATTTCGCCAAAATTTTACGAGCGATTTTGTTTGAAAAATTGAATAAAGCTTCTTCGATGTTACACAAAAGTGCGTGCAAAGTTTTGAGAGGCTTCAACATTTAGAAATTGAAATATTTAATGTTGAAAATTGCAATTTGCAACTTGCAAAATTGCAACCACTAAAAATTGTGATTTTGATAAATAAATATTTGATTTTTTCAATTCCCATTGCATTTAATTTGATTTATTAAATTTTTTTTTCTATTTTATTTGATTTTTTGAATTTTTATTCCATTTTATTTGAATTTGTAAATTTTTATTCCATTTTATTCGATTTAAAAAAACTTTATTCAATTTTTTTGACTTAATTTTCGTAATGAAATATTTATCAATAAAAATATCTCAATTTTTCCACGTAAAAACCTCTGGTGCGAATTTAAAAGAATTCCATCGATAGAAAGTTCAGCATACAACGTCCTGAAAGTTTCCTTAGTCCTCGGTAGACACACATGGTTCTGGGAGGCCCATTCAGCGAATTTTTTGCGATTTTCGTATCGATTACCATTAAATAACAACGATAAAAATAATTTTTCTCCATCACCAAGTGCAGGCTCTCTTTCTATAGATCCCAAAGTACTTTCCCGAATTTTTTCGCTTTTTTTAAACGAGCCCAAGTACAGAAAATATCCGTAGGGCCCTCCAGACCCATGTGTGTCTACGGAGGCTCAATCCCTGATTAAGATTCATGCAGTAAAGGGTTGAAAGCAATCAAGATTTTTCGACTCACATCAGATCCCTCAGGACCATCAAAAACAGTGACAATATGTTCGTTCGTAGAATCTTTCTCGTCGAGATTCCCTGCTGCTGGTGGTTCTGCGTTGAGCAAGCACGGCAAGTCGGTTCGAACTTCCGCGTTGCTGGGAACGTCGTGGGGCGTGTAAATCCAAACGTCAGAATTAGCTGCTTGATTCCTCTGCGTCAAGCGTTGTCTAATGTCCTGCTCGAGGACAGGCTTGATCAATGGTTGCTCGCGAGCTCGTAGAATGAATTTGTGAAGCTGCAAGAGATTTTGTCGGACCAAGGGGGGGATGGGGTTGCAACATGCGAGAATTCCTTGCATTTCGCGTGGCAAAGTTTCTGCAATGTTGAGTAACATGTGGTTGGGTAAAACGTAACCAGTGCTGTCGTCCTCTTGGCGAGCGATGGAATCTCTCCATTTGTGCAATTCCCTCAGAGCGTACAATTGTCGATTGTTAAACATTTTTTGGCTCTTGCGATACATGTTCATGTAGCTTTCCTCGTTCCACGTGGGTTTCGTGTAGATTTGCTTGCAGACTTCGGTGCTGCGGTCGTAAACAGCGCGGAGAATGTTGCTCTGTCCATTGGCGGATTCGATGAGATCGTTGCGCAAAATGTCCATTATGTAGAGCAAGTAATGAGTGTCTTCGCGCGCGTATTTCATGAGCTCTTCGGGGAGAGGCCTTATGCGCCAATCTGCCAGTTGGAAGTGTTTGTTGGGGTCGACGTTGCAGTATCGTTTCATGAGGTAAGCGAGGCTCAGATAGGGAAGATTGAGTTGTTTCGCTGCTTGATACGTGTCGAACATGTTGACGACGTAGAGCGACAAATCGCGCTGCAACCAAATCACGTCCGAACTAGCTCCGTGGAAAACTTTCAAAACGCTTGGTTTTGTGAATATTTCGTTTAGCACGTGCAATTCTGATCTGAGGCTCAAAGTGTCGATGAGATAGTCAGTGTCTCTCGTTGAGATTTGCATGAGACAGGTTATCCCTTGGAAAGTGCGATAAGAATGATGCTCCAGATCGATCGCGATCTCGTTGTATTGCTTCAAATCATCGAGCAAGATCTGAATGTCTTGAGGCTTATCGATGACGATGAGAAGCGTTTCGTCGAGGCTCTTATAAGCCACGGGATCGCGTTTCTCCAGCTGACTTACCGGAGGCTCGAATCTTTCGAGTTCCCACTCGTAAGGATGATTGAAAACTTCTCCGTTCTCGCCATCCTCGAGATAAAGCGCGAGAGGCTTCAGAGAATTCGGTTTGTCTTTGATTCTCGGTTGCCATGGGCCCTCGCTGTTGTCTATTTTGTCCTTGAACGACAACTGAGGCCTTTGGACGTTGCGCGCCGCCAACAGACGAATCGAGGACGCGCCGTTCGGAGTCGCGCTCTCGCTCGCTCCGTGACTCGATATCGTCGCGTTCCACGACCCGTAAACATTTTTCTTGTTCGTCTGCGACACTATCAGCGACACACCCGGCTTTTTCGGCAGTCCCTCTTCCTCGTCCATGCAAACGCCCTGCGCAAAATTCATCGCTCATGAAATTCGCTATTTTTTTGCACATTCGACGCTCGCAGTTGCCACGAGTGCATTTCGGGTCAATTTGACCCGAGGCTCTTTTCAATTTATCATTTCCATCAAATACCAACCGATAGGAGGTAAAAAACTCTTCGGGTCAAATTGACCCAGTGTGTACTCGAAGCTTCAACTTTGTTATTTTTCATCAAAATTCAATAAAATGAGTTAAGCTTCCGAGTTGCCACAGACGATAATTGCATCTCGGGTCAATTTGACCCGAAGCGTTTTTCAGATCGTAACGCTCCGGAAAATGTGCACTTGTCGTTTTGATCGAATGCCAAACGATCGGTGACAAAAAATTGTTCGGGTCAAATTGACCCAGTGTGTACTCCAAGGGTTATTTTTTTTATTCATAGAAAAAAAACGCAATTCATGGAAAAAAAAATCAAGTTTTTCCAATCGATTTAGCTCCGGGGATGAAAAAAATGATTGACTTACCGCTCGGTCCAAAAACAAATCGTTCGCTTCCACGAGGAGATCAAACTTCTCTTCGACGTCTCGCTGTCTCATATTGCCAGCCACCCCGGACAATTTTGCAACGCCTTGCATAACGTTTAGAATTTTTTTCAATTCTGTGTTTCTCACTTCGTTGAACTTTGGGAAACACATGTAATAATTGAAATTTTCTCCAGCGGGCAAACTGTTGGCCGCCTTGATGCCATCTTTCATGGCACTGAACGCGTCCTGTAACAAACAAATTGCATTTTCGTATTTTACGAGCAGTTGCAACGGTTCGATGCGGATTTCGTCGTCGCAGTTGCATGCCGGAGCTGGATACTTCGTACGAATCGTAGACTCGTTAACCAGGAATGGGAAATTGTTACAATGTCGACGACGACGTCGTTTTTTCGTTCGGAATCTTCGGGCAGTCACGTCGAACGATTTTCCGGTGGAAATTTATTTTTTTATCGATTTATTTCGATCGTACGTCGAAAATGATCGAGTCTGAGGAGAAATTGAGAGAAACTGCGAAATGCAAGGGGAAAGGCATTCGAAATGTAAATTTTGGTTAACCACGTGTGGTCGTCAAAACACTGCGATTACCTTGACGTAATCGTCGAAACTCTGGTAACCCGGCAAGACTTCTTTGGGCTCGACATGTTTCTCCGGTGCCACGGTTTCGTCGGTGTCGTCGTTTTTTGTTTGCTCGACTTCTACAGCGTTTGCACTCATTTTTGCAGAGAAATAATGTCAATTTTGAGGTTACATTGAAAAAAATTTCGTTCGTTCACGCAAAGTGCTGACTGCTGACTGGCGGATAAACGGAGAAGGAGAAGCGGCGAGAGGGCCGGCCGAGCCGCTGCGCATGCGTATACGGGACTCTACGGTCAGCCGGACTGAACGAATTTCGGAGAACGCAATTTCGTAGAACACGAGTCTTGGCTTGGGCGCGAACCGCGTCGAATGTCAACAAACTTTCCAGTAAATAAATTCGTGTGAATTCGATTATTTATTAGTCGTCGCAATGGCGAATCCAAATTTGGCTGATATGACGGAGGAGGATGCAGCGGACTTACAATTTCCGAAAGGTAAGAGACGAAACGGTGGAACGTTATTAAAAAAAGGAATCCTAACCTCCAAATTCCATGCTCACTCGAAATCAACACGACGTATTTTCGCATTTTTGCGTAGCAGATCGTAAAAGTACCTTGAGATTTTATTTCCCAAGGAAAACGAATGATGCGTCTGTGTCAAAAATTCTCACCTGTTCGAGAAGCGTTTTTTACGAACAATTCGATGAGAGATTGGGCAAAAGTTGACCCTTCGAGTTCACACGGACGATAACTGTATCTCGGGTCAATTTGACCCGAGGCGATTTTGAAAACGTAGCATTCCGCAAACAGGTTAAAAAAATTGTTCGGGTCAAAATGACCCGGTGCGTACTTGAAGGGTCAAGTTTCGTCAGGCTTTGGCGACGCTTCTGAAATCTCGGTTTTGCTTGCTTTCAGAAAACGTGTCACGCGTAACAGTAGAGAATGGTGATGATGATGATATTGAGTATGATGATGATTATAACGATAACGAAGATGAAATGAATGACAAAGAGTCGAGCGAGGAGGTAGAAGTTTCCGTTACAACGGAGGAAATATTAGTGCCAGATCCGGTGTGTTGTGCTTGTAAAATGACTTTGTCAGAGCCGTATATTCGGTGCGCCGAGTGCGCGGACGCGCTATTGTGTCTGTTGTGTTTTTCCAACGGTAGCGAAATAAACGAGCACAAAAACGATCACAGCTACGTTGTCGTGAAAAATGAATTTCCGCTGATAGACGAGTCGGCCTGGACGGCGAAGCAAGAATTACAATTGCTGGATGTGATTCAGGAATGCGGCTTCGGCAATTGGATCGACATTGCCAAGAGAATCCAAGGGAAAAGCGCGGAAGAATGTAAAATTCATTATTTGAAAAATTACGTCGAACGTCAGGGTCTGCCCGGCTTGCCAAAGATCAAAGAGACCAGAACGAGTCTCTTCGGTGCAGAGCCCGTGCCGTATCTCTTTAAGCTCCAGGAACTTGACGAGCCTCCGAGATTCGCAGCCAACAGCGTCAACGGTCGACTGTTGGCCGGCTACAACGCCGCGCGATCCGACTTTGAAGTGAATTTTGACAACCACGCAGAATTGTTAGTCTCCGAGTTGAATTTCGAAGATTTCGAACGACACGACGAGGACTATCGTTTGGGCAAAAGCCTCCAAATCGCCGTTGTTCAGGCTTACAACAACAGGCTCAAGGAACGAGCGAGACGATCGAGGATTCTCAAGAATCACGGTTTGATCGCCTTCCGACGAACCATTTCGTGGCTGCAACGATACGAGAAAACAATCACGCGCCCCGTTGCCGAGAGACTTTTGATATTCATGCAACTCGCGACCGGCATCGAATTCGATTATATTCTCGAAGGACTGCACCACTTTGGCGAGACGAAACATTACATCGAGAAACTTATGAATTATCGAGCAAACGGACTGAAAAGTTTTCGTAGCGTCGCCATGTTCAAAAAACTCTCGAATCTGCGAAGGGAGCATGACAAAGATAGAAAACAATACACGAACAACGCGGAATACAGTTGGAAGAACATTCTCCCCGACTACGTGCTGACCCCCTCGGTCCAAGTCACTTTACCCACGAGCCAACGCAAAATTCCCCCTCCTTTAGAAATCCGGGGATTGCCCGGAAGCGAAAAACTCACGGGAAGCGAAAAAGAACTTTGCTCCAGCTCTCGTATCGTCCCGGCTAATTATTTCGAGTACAAACGCATATTAATGAACGAAAACAAAAAAATTGGCTCTCTGAGGCTCGCTCAAGCCAGAGTCCTGCTCAAAATCGATGTCAACAAAACACGCAAACTCTACGACTTTTTAGTGGAAGAAGGATACATCACTAAGCCACCCCCTCAATAAAATTATCCACAACGTCGTTCCCATCGTTTTTCTCTGTAAAAACAATTTTATGATGTTGAAGTTTGCGTCGATGAAATGCAACGATAACTCATTATTTTTTATAGCATCGCACCAAATTTTCGTACAGTCTTTGTCGACAATAACGAGAAAGTCTTTTTCGCCATTCGAAAAGTAAATTTACTAGAAAAATTCCAACGAGTCAATTAATTATCAAAATAATGAATAAAAAATAGATTTTTCGTTGCATTCCAACGATGCGAACCTCAATTCCCATAAATTCAGGACGTTGAAGTTTGCATCGATGAAATGCAACGAAAACTCATTATTTTTTATAGCGTCGCACAAAATTTTCATACAGGGTTTGTCGACGATAACGAGAAAGTCTTTTTCGCCATTCGAAAAGCAAATTTACTAGAAAAATTCCAACGAGTCAATTAATTATCAAAATAATGGATAAAAAAAATATTTTTCGTTGCAACGATGCAAACTTCAATGTCATACAATTTCTCCTAACGATTCGCAGTAATTATTCATAAGTTAATTGTAAAATTGTGATACTAGTGATAACTTTCCATACGCAGACTCTGTTAATCTTGGAAAACACTTGAGATTAAGAAAAATACATTTTTATTCTCCAAAACGCTTACGAGTCGCCCGAGTTATCATTCAACGACGTCCGCAATCCTCGATTTTCAAAATATCGCGCGTAGTCGAGCCGATCTGTTTATTTTTCGAGTTTTTTTTTGAGAATTTGGTCGAGGAACATGGAATTTTGGAGCACAGGAAAAATGTCAATAAAAAATATCCACCGATTAATAAAACCTCGAAGATTCCATTGCACGCAGTTCCATTTACGAGTGAAATTTTCTCATCCACCAGAATTTGAAAACGCGGAAACTCTGCTCATCTCCGAAGTTCACATGTTACTGGAGCACAGGAAAGCGCAGAACGAGTCTGCCGAAGAGGAGCAAGAATTTTCCGAGGTTTTCTTGAAAAGTCTCAATTACACCGATCGATTTCGCAAGTTTAAAAACAAAGAGATCATCGCAGCCGTGAGGAAGTACGTTAATTAAATTTCGTTAATTAATTAATTTGAATTTTTCATCAATTTTTGCGTTGCACAAATTTTTCGAATTGTTTTTTTTTTTCAACACGATTCTTTCGCGTTGTTCGCAGCTTGCTGACGTACAAAAAATTGCACAAATTCGAGCTCGCTTCGTTGGCCAATCTGTGCCCGGAAACTCCCGAAGAGGCTAAAGCGCTGATCCCCAGTTTGGAGGGTCGGCTCGAGGATGAAGAGCTCAGAACCATCTTGGACGACATACAGACCAAAAGATCTCTTCAATATTAATCCCACATCAGCCAACCATCGTTCCCGTCATTGAATAATCCTCCACTCTCATCGTAAGAATAAAAATCATTTTTTTCAATCAATATTTCGACGAATTTTGACAAAGACTGCGAAATATATTTTTTCTCGTATTTAGCCGGTAAAAATAATTTATTACAAAATTCCATGAACGAGTTTTTTCAAAATAGTTTGCTCTATGGGAAACGATTGAATTTTTTTTGCTAAATCAGTGAAAATGGACGAAGAAAAATAGATGGAGAAGCGAAAGGGTGTGAAAGGTCCGAAGAATAATTCTGTGCAACGCCAAAGAGGTTGAGAATCCAGTAATAAACGTGAGGATGAGGAAGAAGCACGAAGAGAGGGAAAAAAGGGGTCGAGAGCAATTTGTGACAAGCAGAATGGTCGGAACGAAGACAGCTAATCGCGTGGCAACGACAACCACATATTACAGCGAAGGATAATTGCGTATATGGTTGACTTTGCACGCAACAAGGCGAGGGAACTGTACGACGTGGATCCCCATCATTATTGCGGCCCACAGGTTGCCCAGCAAACTTTTCTCTTTCCTCTCCCGTTTCTTCATCTTTTTCCAATGAATTTTCTTCATTTTTTCTAAACCGACGCGATTATCCACGGAATTCCTCACCTCGATATCCTTCGAGCTCATTTATTCGTAACTTTTGTTATTGCAAAAAACGTCTCGCTCGATAAGGATCTAATGACGCCTCCATTTGGTTTACGACCTGCCCTAATGAGCACCTTGTGCCACGAAGCTCTCCTCGCGACCCTTCGTCCTTCCTCATCGCTCTTTCCATCTTCATTTCTATTCAATCATTCCTCCGCGCAGAATTCTCATTCCTGGATCTAGAAACCGCGTCCATCAGCTTTTTTTCTTCCCCATGTCGTCGCCACTTCCCGTCGCCTCGTGCAACAGAAATGTTTATTTTCGTAACATCGCGCTGATCGGTTTCTTCCTGGCACTGGAAATAGATCGACAAACACGACAAAGTACCGTTTGCCTGCGTTCGTTGCTTCTTCCCACAAATTCCTCGCCCTCTACCGATCACGACCCCATTTCGAGAAAACCGACCGAGTTATTTCGGAATCGAACACGAAAAATCGTTTTGCACTGATTTCCTCAGGAAAATCGTAAAAAATGCGGAAAATTCTTGCAGTTTTTCTTCTCTCGTTGATTGACGCGATTTTCTACGTCGACTGGGATCTCGATTTTTTCACACAAGACATTCTCGTTGCCACGGACGAAAACTGCAATACCGACGAGAACACAACGAATGCGTGGCGATAGGTTAACCAGTTCGTAGGCGCCGGGACAGTGCGAGTCCGAAATATTGATTCACGCGATACAGGCTGCGTGGGAAATTTCTCCCGGAGCCTCTTTTTGTTAATTTTCTTTAAATAAATGAAAAAAAAATTAAAAAAATTGATTTAGGATGAAAAATTTGTTCCTTTTGCTTCAAGAGGCATATACGAAGTTCCGATTACTCAACATTGGGATAACGGGGTCAAGCATCACTCTCGATTGTGCGATTGGTGGAAATGGGAATCGAATTTTTATCGTCAGCTGATTCACGTTTGGGCCCGCGACCTCAAACGAAAAACATGGAATTTTCATGTAGAAATTAAATCGATAGATACAAATCTTTGCGGAAATAAAAATGAAAACTCATTTTTTCTTTGTGAATACAAAAAAACACTGAAATTTTGGGCAAAAAATTGCGATTCCACGTTTTGCTGCATCGGGATCTCAAATTCTTCAGATTATCGGAAAATATTTAGCAAAATTTTGAATTTTTTTTTGTTAAATCGTTTAAAACGCGATTTGAAAAATATTTATCGATTTTTTTGAAACTTGAACGTTTCGTAGGTTCCTAAACACATTTCCACTGACTCTGGAAGCATTTTTATTTCTGTTTCTATATTTTTATTCTCGCTCGATTCTCAAACGTGTGAAAATTTCTTCGCCTACTATTTCTTTGCGGAAGTAAAAATGAAAACCCATTTTTTATTTATAAATACAAAAAAAACTGAAATTTTGAGCAAAAAATTGCGATTCCACGTCTTGCTGCATTGGGATCTCAAATTCTTCAGATTATCGGAAAATATTTAGCAAAATTTTGTATTTTTTTTTGTTAAATCGTTTAAAACACGATTTGAAAAATATTTATCGATTTTTTTGAAACTTGAACGTTTCGTAGGTTCCTAAACACATTTCCACTGACTCTCGAAGCATTTTTATTTCTGTTTCTATATTTTTATTCTCGCTCGATTCTCAAACGTGTGAAAATTTCTTCGCCTACTATTTCTTTGCGGAAGTAAAAATGAAAACCCATTTTTTATTTATAAATANTTTTTATTTATAAAAAAAAAAAAAAAAAAAAAAAATACAAAAAAAACTGAAATTTTGAGAAAAAAATTGCGATTACACGTCTTGCTGCATTGGGATCTCAAATTCTTCAGATTATCAGAAAATATTTAGCAAAATTTTGTATTTTTTTTTGTTAAATCGTTTAAAATACGATTTGAAAAATATTGATCGATTTTTTTGAAACTTGAACGTTTCGTAGGTTCCTGAACACATTTCCACTGACTCTCGAAGCATTTTTATTTCTGTTTCTATATTTTTATCATCGCTCGATTCTCAAACGTGTGAAAATGGCTTTTTCCGTTCCGTTTCCGTTTCTGATTCGTTGCAGAGGTCGTAGCGATCTTATGGGGAATAGTTGATGATGCAAACGTGAAAAGTTTGAGGAAAATAACCTCGTCAATGCAAACATGCCTTAGGTGCGGTGAGGGTCGCCGTGTGTGTGTGAGAGGCGCGTTGGGAGTGTAAACGTGCAACAAGTCCTGCTCCGGGTGTAGAGTCGCGGCAAATCGATATAGGAATCGTTTTGCATAATGTTCGGTACACAAGCGTGCGTTGCCATCCTTTTATATTTATACATGTGTGCTACTGTTTTTATTCAAATATGGAGACACGAGTGTATGGAAAATTTACACATGCAAATTTCGATCGTTAGGAGGTAAAAAAAAAAAAATTAAGAGGAAGCAGAAAATCAAAATCAATCAAGTTTCTATATTTTTACATTTATATTCGTTAACTTATCGAATTTCGATAATTATGCAAAATTATTCTTATTGAATGAAATTGAATTTTTAATTATTTTTCGGAAATTATTCGAAATTATTTTTATTCAATTAAATTGAATTGTTAATAATTTTCGATAATTATTTTAAATTATTCTGATTAAATGAAATTGAATTTTTAACTATTTTTGAAAA
The DNA here is from genome assembly GCA_037952995.1 of Hyposoter didymator. NCBI lineage: Eukaryota > Metazoa > Arthropoda > Insecta > Hymenoptera > Ichneumonidae > Hyposoter > Hyposoter didymator. The sequence goes on along the minus strand of JBAJMU010000012.1, from coordinate 4,495,642 downwards.
TTATTCGAAATTTTTTTTTCAATTAAATTGAATTATTTATAATTTTTGAAAATTATTTAAAATCGTTTTTATTAAATTAGATGATTCATGATTTTCGGAAATTAAATGATTTTTATTCGATTAAATTGAATTATTAACAATTTTCGAAAATTATTTGAAATTATTTTCATTAAATTGAATTATTAACGATTTTCGAAAATTATTTAAATTAAATTAAATTATTAACGATTTTTGAAAATTATTTAAAATTATTTTTATTCGATTAAATTGAATTATTAATAATTTTTGAAATTTTTTCAATTAAATTAGATGATTAATGATTTTCGGAAATGATTTTAATTAAATTCTATTCGATTTAATTGAATTATTAATAATTATCGGAAATTATTTAAAATTATTTTAAATTAAATTATTAACGATTTTCGAAAATTGTTTGAAATTATTTTCATTCAATAAAATTAAAATTATTCCAAATCTCTTTTTCATTATAAACACAAATTTTTGTGTTTCTTGAAGCAAATTTAATGGAATTATTATTGCGACGACTGTGGGTCATTTTGACCCGGTGGCTGGCTGGCTTCTGGTCGTATACAGAATTGTTGAAAATAATGAATAATAAAATGAGGAGAAAATGAGTTTTGGAAAATCTTGTCAATTAAGATAAATGAGGTTGGTCCGTAGCCTCGAAATCCATTAACTCTGAAGGAAGAGTAATTAATGCTGGCGCTTGGTGAACACAGTCCAAGCTCATTCGTCAAGCTTTTTCGTAACTGGAAAGTACGAGATTGTATCAATCTCCACGCGTTCACCAACACTCAGCAGCACATTTCTCGCTCGAATCGCCTTTTCCTACGAGTATGCAAAGATTTATTTTCCATCAGCCAGCCCAGGACCGACAAAATCAATCGTATCAAGATTTTCCAAATGAAAATGCGAAATATTCCAAAACCTGGCGTTTCCAGGTCGTCGTAGAAAACGCCCAACTAAAAACACTTGTCAATCGAACCAAAAACAACAAAACAATAAAAAATGAAAAGACGAAGTCTTCTTATCGTCCCGCCGTTCGTTCCCCCGACAAGGAGACGACCTTGGCTCATGTAAATCGTCGATGAGAGTCAGGAGAGCCCCCGTCTTCTCTCGCGTGCGCTGCATACCGCCGGCTAAGAATTCCGGGTGGTGCAACAGACTCCTCGATCCTTCTCCGGAGCTCTACTCAACTTCCATCTCACTCCAATATACATATCTATACCTTATAAACTTAAAACACACACAAACACAACACACACACACGCAAAATCTACGTGCATCGATTTTTCTGAATTTTGTGGGTGTTTGTGTGTTTGGGACGTTGTAGTATGGAATAAGAGTATGGCTCGGTTAGAAGATCAGGCGTGCGAGTGGCACGTGCGTGATAATCGTGACAGCCGCGTCTGAACGGCGACTGACGCGGGAGGAGCTCGAAAAATTGCAACGAAACAAATAATTATTAAAATAATAAATAAAAAATATATTTCGTTGCGTTGCAACGATGAAAACTTCAGTATCATGTTGTGGATGCGATAGTTGGTGGAATTCTCTGAGGATTTTATTTTTTAATGAATTGAATTATTTTTTTCTTCTTTTTCGTGATTTTGGAGAAATTTCGGAAATTTGTTTGTTTCTCTTTTTTTTTGTCGATTAGAGCAACAATTTTTGGGCATTTTTCTATGAGAATAAAATTTTTGTACTCGCGTTAGAAATGAGCGAAAAAAATGATGGAACGATTTGGTGCGATGACGTTTTACAGCTGATGAGGATTTATTGCTTGTGGTTTGAGTTGGTGATTAAGGAGAAGCTCAGACGAATGACACAGGTGAGAATCCGACAATGAAATCGTTGTATTGAAACATCGCGAGCAACAGATTAGAGCTCTTGAATTCTTTTCGTGTTTCCTCAGATTTTTCCATCGCGATTTGTACATATTTATTTTTCCTTCTCTATTCGAGAGTCAACGAACGTAATCACAGTATCTTTCCTTTGTTTACTTTTCAACAATAAGCTGGCGCGATAGTTTCCTCGTATCAGTCAAATCAATTTCTTCTCGGAGTTTTATCTCTTAATGGCATTTACACGAATATGGAGACCCGCGAGCAGGGCCAGGCAGTTTATCAACAAAAACGTTTCGTGGAGAACGTCAGTACGTCAAAAATTTCCATTGTAAACGATTTTCTATCGAATTCATTTTCGCGTCGATATCAAAAGAAAAAGGAAAACGTACATCGCGTCCATCTTTTTTCTCGCTCGTCTGTGAAAAGTCTTCGTGTGTGTGTTTTTTTTTACGTAACCTCAAAAAAGTACGCGTCGTAACTCGTATTTGTCACGCGGTGTCGCATCAGTCAGTGCGGACTGCCGAGTTCAGTGAACGAGAAATAAAAGTATAAGGCACAAAGTAATAGGAAACTTATTAGATCGCGTGACAGCTGAGAAAATAGTTATTTCTACTTATTCCATCAGTTGTTGATGGTTTTACGAGGAGGTGGCGGTGGTTTATAGGGAGCAGTCGAGTTTAACGAGAATTTGCTGTTGTTGCTGGCTATCGAGACGATGCGAAAACAAGTTTTCGTCTTTATTGAAAATTGAGGATTTTTTATTTTCGTTGAAGAAACTTCGAGCATCGTGAGCAGCTCGAGAAAGCAATTTGCAAAAATAAAGAGACTGACACAATATTTTATGAAATTTGAAGAAATTAGAGCGACTGGGACTCGAGAAGAATAAAAAAAAACATTTGTTTATATTTGTGCGAGCGACAGGCACGCGAGTAAAATTCCTACGTGCTTTTTGTTATCATGCGGGCTCACAGAATCACGGAGGCTCGCGAAAAGCGTGCGTGGAAGGGGCTCGAGCCGCCGAAGCGGCAGAGCAGCGCGAAGCTCTCCCCCCTCCCTGTCGCTCGGTGACGGGTTCCCCCTCCACGCCTGACGCTCGCGGCCCGATCGAGCTACGCGAGGCCGCGAGAGGCGGTTGTTTCGCACTCGCTAGCGAGCCACAAGTCAGCGCGCGCGGCAGTGTCTCGCGCTAGCGCAACCGGGCAAACTCGCGATTAATATTCATGCGTTTATTATCCGCGCGGCGTCTCGTTGGCAATAATAATTGTTGGAAAAATAATAATACACACCATCACCGGCCGTTTGGCTACTCTGCGTGTGTTTATTGTGTTTGTATATATTTGTAGGGAACTATATGTATGTGTACGAAATGTATACACATGTATATTTTCTATAGATATGTACGAACGAGAGAGACGAGGGAAGAAACGTCAGTCGCGGCCTCTCGCAGCGCCACTGCGCGTTCGCCTCGTTTTTTTCTTCTTTAAATCTTTTCCCCTCTCCGCAATATTTTCTGGCTCATTCGCTCGATCGTAACGTTACATTTTCTTGCTCTTTCTCGTCCCCCTCCTTTCTATCGCCTCCGAAGGCACTTACCATCGACTTTGAACGGCTACTCTACGCTTCTCTGTCTTTGCCGTTGATCGCCGCGTCCTCTTTCTCCTTTTATCTCTCTCGCGCTCTCTCACTCGCTCGCGGCCGCGTCGAGGTTTGTTTCGTCGTCCGCACACCGCTCCTCCGGGCTCTGCGAGCGCGGGGATTCTCTCGTCTCTCGCGCTCGCAGTGGGGTCAGTGCCTGCTCGGATCTTGAGCAGGAAAGCCCGGAGCATCGGGATTTCTCGATATCGCGTTCGTCCCGCGCCATATTTACTCGTATATATTTACATTCGTGTCTGTCTCTCTTCGTCTTACAACGACGTACATATTTCTATGCGTGTCGACGCGTCGCGTACGTATCGATAAATTTTCTTTACATTTACGCGCGTGTGTGTTTTGTTTACCGGGCGCGTGCGCATCGCAGCCAAACATCGCGCTCTTCCTTCCCACATCCCGCCATTTTGAAGTTTCTCTTGTTTTCACCCGCGATGACATTTGTTTTGTTTATTCTTTTTGTCACTCCGTCGTCGTTCGTATGCCGCGTCGCAATAATTTGATACTTCCGAGTCTGTCAGTGTGTTTACGACGCGATCGAATTAAAAATACCAACGACGAATAGTGCTCGATACAATGTCGCGCGTTCGATCGCGCCGCGCCAGGGCTGCGTTTGTTCCTTGTATCGCGCGCGCGTGTGAAACAGTTGTTTGTTATTGTTTTGATAATTTGAGTTTTTTCTTTTCGAATCTTCGTCATTTTCGCCGCTGCCATTCAGCTCCGGACACTCCGTTCAATTTTCCCGCGCTATTTCGTAATTCTCAGTTTTTCACTCCGATACGTTTCGCTTCGAGTCACGCGATCGAATTTTTTTCAACCTCCTCCAATTCCTCGATATTCTTACACTCGCTCCTCACTTTTTACAGCAAACTCGATCGATCCTATCAATTTTTTAGCCTCCTGGATTAAATAACTTGCTTACAAACTCACCGTCTAGAGTTATTGACAGCTCGAGACAGTTTTGAGGTTATCTTGACGCCAAGAAACATATTCGATCGATCGAACGAGCTTTTATCGCCCTTTTTCACACACGCCTGTCAATCTCGTACTTCTTCGCGTTCCATAACCTCTATGCAATGACGTTGAAGTTTTCATCGATGAAATGCAACGAAAACTCATGATTTTTTATAGCGTCGCACCAAATTTTCGTACAGTGGTTGTCGAAAATAACGAGAAAGTCTTTTTCGCCGTTCGGAAAGTAAATTTACTAGAAAAATTCCAACGAGTCGATTAATTATTAAAATAATAAATAAAAAATAGATTTTTCGTTGCATTCCAACGATGCGAACCTTAATTCCCATAAATTCAGGACGTTGAAGTTTTCATCGATGAAATGCAACGAAAACTCATGATTTTTTATAGCGTCGCACCAAATTTTCGTACAGTGGTTGTCGAAAATAACGAGAAAGTCTTTTTCGCCATTCGGAAAGTAAATTTACTAGAAAAATTCCAACGAGTCGATTAATTATCAAAATAATAAATAAAAAATACATTTTTCGTTGCATTTCAACGACGCGAACCTTAATTCCCATAAATTCAGGACGTTGAAGTTTTCATCGATGGAATGCAACGAAAACTCGTGATTTTTTATAGCGTCGCACCAAATTTTCGTACAGTGTTTGTCGAAAATAACGAGAAAGTCTTTTTCGCCATTCGGAAAGTAAATTTACTAGAAAAATTCCAACGAGTCGATTAATTATCAAAATAATTAATAAAAAATATATTTTTCGTTGCATTCCAACGACGCGAACTTCAATATCATCGAAATGAAACTTTTCTCTGACACTTTTGCATCGTCTTACACATTCAGTATCGTAATTCGAGTGACCGAAAAGTTAATCGCTGAGTCAAAGAGCGCGAAAATGATGGATTGCGTAGCCACGAATAACTACGAAAAAAAATACAAAGTGCTGCGAGAATAATCAAAGATCGAGAACCGAACCTTTAAAATATTTGTGTTGTTGTTGTTTTTTGTTTCGATTTCGTTGGCTTTGCCATCGGAAACAGTGAACAAGTGCGGAAAGAACTAGAGGAATTACGATTCGTCCTTTCAACGCTTTCGTGTGAACAAAAAGAAAACACAAAACCAAGGATTTTCCTGACTTTTCGTGGCGCCGAATATATACCTACTCGACCAAGGGGAAAAATCGTGCTCGCGCTCAACCTCCCGAGGTAAGAGCATCAACGATTTATTTTAAAATCCCGAAAAATTATTAATTTTCCCCTTTTTAATTTTTTTTTCGAAAAAAAATTGTTTCTCGCTCATCATTGAAATCGCAATCCTCGAGATTGTGTCAATTATCATGGGACAAAAATCTGAAAGTCTCAGGGATCGATTTATCGAGTTTATCTCAACGTAATATTTTTTTTTTTTATTTTTTTTTTTTCAAAAATCTCAATGGAAACGATTCTCGCGTTTTCATCGTAAAAATTTATATTCAAAGAGCTTGTGATTTCCTCCGAGCGGAGAGTTACACGGAACGCGATTGAGTTTCCGGTAAAGCGAGCAAACGTGTCCATACATTTTGTTCATGGAACCATTCCGACCTATATATCGCGTGAGTAAACGTTTTACTCTCAAAACCGCGCGCGATCTATACTTGTTCCGATCTGATTGCACACGAAAGTGCACATATGCATTTTCGACAGAGAGCCAGTCGAATTTTTTTTTTTTTCCTCCATTAGTTTGTCTCTTTGGTCGCGAGCAGAGTCTCGTGAATTCTAATCCCTGACATTCCTCGTAGTTTTATTTTTTTTCATCCCTTTTTCGAGCTCGAAAAAAAAAAAATTGATTTTTTTTT
>JBAJMU010000012.1:4478731-4489285 GCA_037952995.1 Hyposoter didymator | reverse complement strand
TTTTTTTTTTTTTTTTGAAACTTTTGATTCGAGCCACGAGAGATTTTTTGTTCTTGGCCTTATTTTTTGACTTTCTCGAGGGTAATCGTGCTGATACGAAATGACTTCGCAGAAAGCTCTTTTTATCGCGTTCTAACGACGATAACGCCATGTGCATCGAGATGCAATGAATTTGCCTGTAGGTCGATGATGGAAAGAATCGGGATGTTTTACAAACGTGACTAATTGCTGTTTGTAGTTTATTTTCGAACTTTGAAACTTTGGAAGATACCAATCAGATGTCTTGTCATTTGTTGTTACAGAGAAATAACAAAATTATCGTGTGCGCGTGAAAATGAATGCTTGTTGAGCTGGAACGGAACTATGGAAATGTCTGAACGACTCTGAAGTTTGCGACGTTGATTTTCAACGAAATATATTTTTTTTATTTTTTTTTTTCATTGAATTTTGAATATTGTGGGGATTTTTCGGGTCGATTGAGTTTTTAGGTGGCAAGGGAAGAGCTCTTTATTGTCCGGACTAAATATTCAGTAATAATTGAGAGTTCTGGTCAATAAAAAAACAGAAAATTTCGTTGCATTTTGTTGCTCGACTCTGCATCGATGAAATGCAACGAAATCTCATCATTTTGTTATAGCATCGCACCAAATTTTCGTACAGCGTTTGTCGACAATCGAAAAAGTCTTTTTCGCCATTCGAAAAATAAATTTACTAGAAAAATTCCAACGAGTCAATTAATTATCAAAATAATAAATAAAAAATATATTTTTCGTTGCATTTCAACGATGCGGACCTTAATTCCCATAAATTCAGGACGTTGAAGTTTGCATCGTTGAAATGCAACGAAAACTCATGATTTTTTATAGCATCGCACCAAATTTTCATACAGCGTTTGTCGACAATCGAAAAAGTCTTTTTCGCCATTCGAAAAATAAATTTACTAGAAAAATTGCAACGAGTCAATTAATTATCAAAATAATGAATAAAAAATATATTTTTCGTTGCATTGCAACGATGCAAACTTCAATATCATTCGTTTCTTCTCTGTGTGTCTGTGTGGCTCGGTTTTTTCTTGTTTTTATGTTGAAAAAGCGGCTCGAATGCGGAGCGGGTGTTATACAAGAGGGGCGCGACTGCACGCGATCATAATAGTTGCATAGAACAGGCCAACAAGTCGAGGTACGAAAAGTTATTAGCGGGCCACGTTCTTTATTGCCTGGAAAAAAGCTTTTTTTTATTTTTTCTCGTTCGCTCATCAATTTTCTCGTCTCCCTTTCTCTACATTTTCGCGTATTTCGATCTCCCTCTCTCTCTCTCTCTTTCTCTCTCTACACCTCTCCATTTATCTCCCTTTTTTCTTTTATCCTCTCAAGTACCAACAGTGGGCGCCACGGACGCGTGACTTTCCGCGGTTATTGCCGCGGGACCCGCTCCTCGTAAAATATCGCAAGGACGCCGACCGGTTCACTTACGTGGTGTATCTCGAAATCGATCACGCGTACGATGCATCATCATCATTGCTATTTCCCAGGGGAACAAAAAAAAAAAAATCCTAAACAAACAGTTTTCTCATGAAATTTCGTGTCGAATTTTTTCCGAGCCGTTTCGTTGTTGAAAAAATTGATAAAACGAAAAATTCAAAATATCGAATCTGATTGTGCGAAAAAAAAAATGTTTGAGCAAATTCAACGGCGTTTGGGTCGCAGAAAGATTTAAACTTTCAGGAGCTCTCACCGGATTTATGGAGAAAAATTATCCGGCGCTGTAGCTCGACCTTAAAAATAGCAAAAATCAGATTTTTGAAATCCTATTTTTTAAATTTTTCCAAGGAGACGATCGCGGTCATTTTGGGTGTCGTAAAAAATGCCCAATTGTCTTTTCTTTCGCGACGATCATTCGGTGGTCACTCTGTCGACGTGCAGCTTGGATATCAGAGTCAAAATATAGGGTCGCTTCTCGGGATATACAGTTTATCGCAAAGCTAACATCGCGAGAGTCTCTTGACTTTCGTCTACACGTTGATAGACTTCTTTGCAGAAGATCGACCTTTGGCTTTTATGAATTTGCTTGTTTTGTTAAATTTGTTTCTTCGTCGTAGGAGCTCATCGCGATATAGTTAGTCAGTGAAAATTACGATCTGTGTCAATGAATCGATATCGACGAAAATAAAAATCTCGATTAACGTGAACGACGCAGATTTTTTTTTTTTATTTTTATTTTTTTAATTCGCGCGTAGAAATAAACGAACATTCGAAAATCTCAATGAAAGTTCAATATTTCTTTTGTTATTACGTTGGAATAGAACGAAAATCTACGAAATAAAAAAATTGCGGAGCGAAATCGTAACGGGAGCATAGTCCTCGACGTTTTGGATGTGAGTGGTTCATGATAAGAGCTCGTTATCAGCGGATTCGAGCGAGACTTTGTTTTGACCCAGCGCCGCAACGTTGTCACGTACCTAGAAAAAGAAATAAAAAGGAAAAAAGAAAAAAAAACAGCAGCAGTCGGTTTATGAGACGTTCGCATCTGTCAATCAATATATATCGCAATTGCGGCTGAATTGAATTATCGCCCGGAGTGGAATATTGTGTCAGTTGGAAAAGGTCAATAATAATCACAATGAAAGACATTGTTGAAATTATTTGTTTATAAAAAAACATACACGCTTTTTGACTCCACTGTAAAAATGTAAATCTACAAAATTTGGTGATGGTCAATGAAGTTTTTAGTGTTTTAGCGAAAATACTTTTTTACAGCGTGTTTTTGAAATCGTTGCTCGTATTATTTCGTGATGTTGACGTTTGCATCGTGAATGCAACGAAAATTCTTTATTTTGTTGTAGCATCGCAACAAATTTTCGTACAGGGTTTGTCGACAATCGAGAAAGTCTTTTTCGCCATTTGAAAAGTAAATTTACTAGAAAAATTGCAACGAGTCAATTAATTATTAAAATAATTAATAAAAAATTGATTTTTCGTTGCATTCCAACGATGCGAACCTCAATTCCCATAAATTCAGGACTTTGAAGTTTGCATCGATGAAATGCAACGAAAATTCATTATTTTTTATAGCGTCGCAACAAATTTTCTTACAGGGTTTGTCGACAATCGAAAAAGTCTTTTTCGCCATTCGAAAAATAAATTTACTAGAAAAATTCCAACGAGTCAATTAATTATCAAAATAATAAATAAAAAATATATTTTTCGTTGTTAAGTTAAATATGCGCGGAGAATTGAGCCAACGTTCGCCTTCAATCACTCAAGTTTTCAATATTTCTTTTACTACTTTGAATAAAATTTCTTGGCTTCTACTTGCCCTTTAGCTTATTTTTCTACTCCTTCACATTTGCTGCGTAAATAACAGCAGCAGCCAGTTAATATTTGATGGAAAATCTCCCAAGCTCGTGGACCGAAAAATTACATTCGGAATGCAACGACATTTTTCAATACAGCCGTCCTTCGCATGCTTGTGCTTCAGTTATTCGAGAACGACTTGAAACCTGAATGCACAAAAAGCGAATCAAAATTATTTCAGATTTTGCAGTCCGTTCAAAACTTCATGAAAATTTTTCTAAAAATCTACATCCTCCACAGTATATGCCGATTCTAATCCTTAACAGTCATTGCTCGATTGGAATTCATGACTCTGAAGTTTGCATCGTTTAAATGCAACGAAATTTCATTTTTTCTCGATCAGAATTCGTAATTACTATCGAAAATTTAGTCTGGACAATGAAACGTTTCTCCCTTGCTCCAAAAATCTCAATCGACACGAAAAATTGGCACGATTTTCAAAATTCAATAAAAAAATAAATTAATAAAATATTTATCGTCAAATATCAACGTTGCAAACTTCAGAGTCATTAGAATTCGTTGTGTGCGACGAAATTTTATTTTTTCTCGATCAGAATTCGTAATTACTATCGAATATTTAGTCTGGACAATGAAACGTTTTTCCCTTGCTCCAAAAATCTCAATCGACACGAAAAATTTGCACGATTTTCAAAATTCAATAAAAAAAAATAAATCGATAAAATATTTTTCGTCAAATATCAACGTTGCAAACTTCAGAGTCGTTGGAATTCGTTGTGTGGGCACAGTCAAGTTTATTAAAATTTTTATTCGCGTGCCAAATGGTACGCACGTCTACGTGCAAAAAAAAACATAAAGGAAGCAACGAAATAAAAAGATACACAAACATTTGTATAATTTGAGAAATATTTAGTTCCCATTTGCTGAAAATAAAAATTAATCAAGCTGAATGCTCACAGAATTCGAAATCGATTCGGAAACAGATATTTTTTCATCGTGACTCATGAGAATCCTTCTCGATGTAGTGTACAAATAGTCACTGCGTTTTATATAGAGACACGACGCATGTGTGTCTCCCGGAATCGAGGAAGACGTGCGTAAATATAATCCTAATAATTCACTAGTTGTTCTCACCCCATCAATCATTCTTCCCCCCTGATCCACCACTAAACACGTATTGGCAACTCAGCCTATTCAACACATGAATAAATGAAACTGATGAATTACAAGGAATGCTGTAGGTCCCTCTATTGGAGACAAAACACCATTCTTGGGGGAATAACAACTTGAAATAGTGTCATTAATATTTCTCCACACAGAAAACGATCTTTCCCCATACAGGATACATTTTTTCATCAACAGTGTCAAAATTATATTGCTCAAAAGTTAAATAACAAAAAAATGATAACTAAATTTATAAAACAATTAATTGATGCAAATTTTTTTTAAAAATCTTGTACTTGTTTTATGAATTTTGAAAATTTCATTTTTTTCTGGACAGAGCTCAAGATTCTCATGCAATATTTCTCCGGGACAATAAAACGATCGTTTTTTTTACAAACTCAAAATCGATATGAAAATTGTCACGAATTTTGAATTAATAGAAAAAAAACTTTTTTCCTTGGACCCCAACGTCGTGAACTTCAGTGTCATTCATTTTCACACATCCGCCACTGTTTCTCGTGCTTCAACATTTATTTCACGATGAATAGAAATTTTTTGTTGGGACAAGTTTCAAAATTTATCAATTTAAAAATTAATAAAAAAATAATAATGAATAAAATAATCAAATTAAAATAATAAAATAAAATAATTAATATAATTAAAATAATTAGTAATTAAATTAAATTTAAATAATTAAATAATTAATAAAAATTAATAAAAATTAATAAAAATTAATAAAAATTAATAAAAATTAATAAAAATTAATAAAAATTTATAAAAATTAATAAAAATTTATAAATTTATCAATTTGTTGAGAATTTTTTTGTGTTTGTGAGGAACGTTTCTGGGCACCCACGTCTCCAAATACTATTCCCTTTTTTTTCCATTACAATGGCGAGTGTAAAGCAAGAAATGTGGCGCGGATAGGTACGCACATACGCACGCGCATATTTCGCGATCGAATTGTAATATTGATCGCTCGCGAGGAAAGCAGCCTCTGCAGACTCGTAACACATGTTTGGCGGTGGATGTGTATGCAGGTATCTCGTACGTGGGTCCCGTTGCATTTTTCCGTGGATCGGTGTTTGTGAAGATTTGTGTATCGATTCGGATACGAGGAAAGGATGAGATCGCGTCTATTTATTTTCTCAGTCACTTTGATTTTCAACCCGACACTCGCACGAAATCTAAAGATCTGTCGCGTCCTCTTTGCTGACCCTCCTCCTTGCTTTTTTCTTACACTCCTCGCGTTGGAGTAACGATCCTCGTACGAAGGTGAAACATGAGAAGGAGAGCTAGAGGAGCGTGAGCAAAGGCATCAAGAGACATGGCAATCCGGACACCAGCCGGAAAGGACAATCAATTGTTGGCTGATTTCCAATTCGATTGATCGCTCCAGCAGGGATGCTATAGATTCTTCCTTTTTTTTTTTCCTTTTTTACAACGATATCCCAACGAGGGTGATGCTTGGTACGGAAAATCGAGAAAAAAAACGTTGATTATTTATTATTGAAGTTTGCATCGTTGCAATCCAAGGAAAAATATTTTTTTTATTTATTATTTTAATAATTAATTGACTCGTTGGAATTATTCTAGTAAATTTACTTTTCGAATGGCGAAAAAGACTTTCTCGTTATTGTCGATAAACACTGTATGAAAATTTGTTGCGTTGCTATACAAAATCATGAGTTTTCGTTGCATTTCAACGATGCAAACTTCAACGTCCTGAATTTATGGGAATTAAGGTTCGCATCTTTGGAATGCAACGAAAAATATATTTTTTATTAATTATTTTGATAATTAATTGACTCGTTGGAATTTTTCTAGTAAATTTACTTTTCGAATAGCGAAAAAGACTTTCTCGATTGTCGACAAACACTGAATGAAAATTTGGTGCGATGCTATAACAAAATAATAATAATTTATATTTTTGTGTTATTATTCGAAAGATATTTTTTGTTATCGTTCAATTTCGGTCGTATTAATAGAACGAGATGCTTGCATCAATTCACACATCCCTCCTAACCTCAAACCCACCCCCTCCCATCAACTCCAATCCCATCAATCTTCACTACACCCTCTTTTTAACCTCCATGACATCTTCCTTTTAGCTCAAGCATTAAATTAAATTTAGGCCAACAGAGCTGTTTGCTATACGAAAGAAGAAAATGTACATTAAATATTTTTCTTTCGCCTCTTGTGATAACATTCGGTAGCATTAAAATCTATCGCGTCTTTTTGAATTAAAATTTTATTCCAGGGAGAAGGAAATTTAATTTCCCTTCCCTTTGGTCCTGCAACAAGCAACCGTATTTATTTTTATTTTTCAAATGCTCACGATCCATTTTTATAAAAAATTATTAAGGGATGCGTTAGCGAAATAAAATTAGGCTCGACCCCATTCGTTTTGACCTCACATGACATTCCTCGACGACAATACGACCCCAGAACCAGTGACTTTCGTAACCTCATGCCAGAATGGACTGAAATTCGTTTATGAACAAAGTTCATATGCCCCTTTGACTCTGAGGTCATTGATGCATTTATCTGTATGGATGGATATCTCTGTGTATGTTCGTAGGACGTTTTGGTGAAGTCAAGGCCTCTTGGCCAGAGCCGGAGACTCTCGAGGTGCTCGCATCTCTTGTTCCACAATGTGTACACATACACGAGAGGGTACACAACTATGAGATGTCTGTCTATATGGTCAACAACCACATAATTACACATCCGCGCTTCACCGCGAGCATTCAATTACTCGGCTTATAGAATTAACCGTGCTAATCTCTTCAAGCCCGCAATAACATATGACGAACGTGTGTAATGCACGATATTAATGAGAGACGAGAAAACAGCTCGAAATCGATTTCGAAACAATTTCAACCAAAAAATTTTCATTTCTCTATTTATTTGTCGAATTTTTAGAAAAAACGATTTTCTACTTGCTAATCTCTTCAAGCCCGCAATAACATATGACGAACGTGTGTAATGCACGATATTAATGAGTCGAGAAAACCCCGAAATCGATTTTGAAACAATTTCATCCAAAAAATTTTCATTTCTCAATTTATTTGTCGAATTTTTAGAAAAATCGATTTTTTACGTGCTAATCTCTTCAAGCCCGCAATAACATATGATGAACGTGTGTAATGCACGATATTAATGAGACGAGAAAACAGCTCGAAATCGATTTCGAAACAATTTCAACCAAAAAATTTTCATTCCTCAATTTATTTGTCGAATTTTTAGAAAAATCGATTTTCTACGAAAGGAAAACTTTTTTTTTACGATACTGAAGTTTGCGACGTTGACATTTAACGAAAAATAATTTATTCATTAATTATTTATTGAATTTTGACGATCGTGGTTATTTTTCGTGTCGATTGAGTTTTTGGGGCAAGGGAGGATCGTTTTAGTGCCCAGACCAAATATTGAATAATGATTGAGAGTTCTGTTCGAGAAAAAAGGGAATTTCGTTGCATCCCAACGATGCAAACTGCAGCAGGATTTTTTTTGTTTTTTTGTTTTTTTTTTACGTTTTTTTGCTTCTTTTGCGTTATTTCAATAACATTAGAACTTGGTGACTGTTGGTCGCGTAAATTCCTCGATGTGAGAATCTCCTCGAACGCTGCTTGAATTTTCAACTCGATGTATTTAATTCTCATTATTCACCTCTTGGCAGCATGCACTTATAAATGTTGTATGTCAGGAGGGTATGGAAATATTTGCAATTTCCGATTGCATTGTTTCTCGCATATTTTTACTGCTGCGATTTATGTATGCCGCACTATTCGTCGAGTCAACTCATTCCATTGTGTGGGTGGGTGTGCGTTCTATTGGTTTTCTCATGTGCATCCGTTTGTTTCTCTGCTGCTATTTATGCTTTTGATTTCTTTCAAATTTGTCTCCTTTTTCTACCGTTCTCGGAGAATGAAATTTATCCGATAAATTCGATTTTTCATGAGCTTCAATACACCGCACATTATTCTTGAGTATTGGATACAAAATCAGACTCCACAGCATGGAAATTTAAAACGATGTTTGCATCGTTGAAATGCAACGAAAAATGTATTTTTTATTTATTATTTTGATAATTAATTGGCTCGTTGGAATTTTTCTAGTAAATTTACTTTTCGAATGGCGAAAAAGACTTTCTCGTTATTGTCGAGAAAACACTGTATGAAAATTTTGTGCGACACTATTAAAAATCATGATTTTTCGTTGCATTTCAACGATGCAAACTTCAAAGTCCTAAATTTATGGGAATTAATGTTCGCATCGTTGGAATGCAACGAAAAATGTATTTTTTATTTATTATTTTGATAATTAATTGGCTCGTTGGAATTTTTCTAGTAAATTTACTTTTCGAATGGCGAAAAAGATTTTCTCGTTATTGTCAAGAAAACACTGTAAGAAAATTTGGTGCGATGCTATAAAAATGAGTTTTCGTTGCATTTCATCGATGCAAACGTCGAATCGTCCAAATAATCAAAACGCCAAATTCTGATAATAGAATTCCAATTTATTTTATAATTTCAACATAATTTTCATTTTTCTCGAATTGTCTAAATAATCAAAACGCCAAATCCTGACTACAGAATCTTCATCCCTTTTATAATTTCAATTCATCAAGCGCTGTGATGAGATTTGGTCTCTCAACTTCTCAAGCAGCGAGCGTACAAAAAAATCTCATTATTTTATTTCTCATTTAAAGAACGCGTTAGATTTTTTACACTCGCCGCGTTGTCTAGACTTTGTTTTGGCCTTTTATTTTCGCTCTCGAAAGCGAATGAAATATCGGAGCTCGTGAGAGACAAAACGCGCAAGAAACAAAGATCCGAGAGAGAGCTGCAGATACAAATGCGACTTGGAAGCGAAAAACTTGATTTTTCGCCTCGTTTCTGTGCGCGGGAGGAGATGAGAAAGGAGGCGATTTGCTGAGGAGGCATTAGTACCGCGGGATAGAAGACGCGAAGCCTCGAGGCCAAGATATTTCATACCGTGCAACACTCTCGTTATTATTTTTTGCTGAAAGCCTCGAGGGAGCTCAGCTCGTGCTAAAAACGCTTTAACATTGAATATCTGTTTATGGATAATCTACACATCGCGCTGTACAATCGCCCAGACTAAATTCGAGCTAATGGCAAAACAGACTTTTTAAAAAACCGTTTCATTAAACCTGATGACGCTAAACGCAAAGGCGACAGACTGCAGAGCAAGAAATCTTCTTCATCCTCTCGCGCAACCGTTTTCTATTATTTTTTCTATTTTTTTTTGTCTCCCTCGCGCGTTAACGCCTGAGAAACAATCTTGTTGCTCTCTCCGCACAGGAGACAATTAATTCTCTGTTGTCTCTTGTGTTCCATGGTCCTTCTTGTCAACCAAGTGTCTCTGCTTCCTTCCACTCACCATCTAAGATTTCTCCAATCCAAGACACACACACACACATGGGAAATGTATGTTTATATTTTTTCCATTTCGTTTTATTATTTTTCAATTACTTTTTCTTCTCTCGAGCTTCTTTCCCGAGAACAGCGAAAAATCAGAGCTAGTTATATTGTCCACTTTGCCGCGCAGGCGACGGATGAAAAGTTGTTTCGAGGATTTCTGTGATGATTCCTTTCCATAGAGATTTTCTGCCAGCGAAATATTTCGCTCGAGCTTGGATATTTTTCTTTCGATCTTGCGAGATTTTTTGCTTGTTGAATTTTAGTCGCCAATTATTTTCCTGAATCGTGGAACGCAATAAGCGATTTTTTTTTATTCATTATTCTGATAATTGATTGACTTGTTCGAATTTTTCTAGTAAATTTACTTTTCGAATGGCGAAAAAGACTTTCTCGTTATTTTCGACAAACACTGTACGAAAATTTGGTGCGACGCTTTAAAAAATCATGAGTTTTCGTTGCATTTCATCGATGCAAATTTCAACGTCCTGAATTTATGGGAATTGAGGTTCGCATCGTTGGAATGCAACGAAAAATATATTTTTTATTCATTATTTTGATAATTAATTGACTCGTTGGAATTTTTCTAGTAAATTTACTTTTCGAATGTCAAAAAAGACTTTCTCGTTATT